>PVKU01006993.1:12106-95511 GCA_004027475.1 Anoura caudifer | reverse complement strand
GCTTTTCCATTTGAATGGCTGGCCTTGGCTCCTAAATCCTAGCAAACAAGCAACAGCTGGCTTCAGTGAGCCCCAGGACCAGCACTAGCAGCAGCCATCCTAGATTCACAGCTTGGCTTTGCCTGGGAATCTCCAAGCCCAGCACAAGTAGCAGCCATCTCAGATTGCTGCAGAGCTCATATATGGTGGCCCTGGACAAAACACAGGTGGGGCCTGACCTTGGCCTGTACCACCCAGGAATACCCAGAGCCTGTGCACCCAGTGGACAGCTAAAAACTACATCAGAGCACCACCACCCTGCCCTCGCACAGCTGATCCACCATGGAGGGTGGAGGTTGGTGGTAAGTTGTCACAGCCAGTCCTTATAGCTGACTGGCCTGGGTAAATCCCTCCCATTGACCTGCCAACAGCAACCAAGGCTCAACTACAAGAGGAGGGTGTACTCAGCCCACACAAAGGGGACACCTTGAGTAGCCAGCTTGTGTGATAGGGGAGGCTGTGCCACTGGACCCTATAGCACACCTACTACATCAGGACACAGAGTCATAGTAATTCTACCTAATACAAAGAAACACAAGGAGGCTGCCAAAATGAGGAAATGAGGAAATATGACCCAAATGAAAGAACAGATCAAAACCCCAGAAAAAGAACTAAATGAAATGGAGATAAGCAATCTATCATACGCAGAGTTCAAAACACTGATTATAAGGATGCTCAAGGAACTTAGTGAGGACCTCAACAGCATAAAAAAAGAGCCAGTTAGAAACAAAGGATACACTAATTGAAATAAAGAACAATTTACAGGGAAACAACAGTAGAGTGGATGAAGCTGAGAATCAAATCAATGATTTGGAACATAAGGAAGCAAAAAATAATGAATCAGAACAAGATGAAGAACCAATCTGAAAAAATGAGGTTAATATAAGCAGCCTCTGGGACTACATCAAGAGGTCCAACATTCACACCATAGGGGTGCCAGAAGGAGAAAAGCAAGAGTAATAAATTGGAAATCTATCTGAAAAAATAATGAAAGAAAACTTCCCTAATTTGGTGAAGGAAATAGATGCAAGTCCAGGAAGCACAGAGAGTCCCAAACCAGATGGATGCAAAGAGGCGCACTCCAAGACATATCATAGTTAAAATGCCAAAGGTTAAAGATAAGGAAAGAATCTTAAAAGCAGCAAAAGAAAAGCAGTTAGTTACCTACAGGAGTATTCCCACAGACTGTCAGCTGAGACTTCCAGTCAAGGTGGAAGTATAGGTAAACACACTTCGCCTCCTTGCACAACCAGACAGAATTACAGCTAGACCTCAAAGCAAATAACACCCAGAACCATTAGAAAATCAAGCTGCATGAAGTCTGACAACCAGGGATTTAAAGAAGCCACATTCATTCAGACAGGTAGGAGGGGCAGAGATGCAGAGACAAGCAGATAGACAGAGAGGTGATATGGCATGGAGAGATGGCAGCAAAGGAACTGACGGTCCCACATTCACGTGTAGTGGGTAAAAATCAAGAAGGATGGATACCTTGGGAGTGAGCAATCCCAGGCCAGACCATCCAGCCCAGGGTTCTAGTGCCAAGAAGATAAATCCCCATAACTTCTGGCTATAAAACCAGTGAGGGTTGGGACAGTGGAAGAAAATGCTGGATTTTCAGGAGACTCTACTTAATGGGTCCACACAGACTTAATGTGTCCGCAGGCCCAACCCCTCTGGGATTTAGCACCAGGGCAAAAGCTGGAAGGGCACCAGTCACATAGGGTGAGTGCTGGGCAAACATCCAGAAGCCAGGAAGCGTCAATGTACCCCCTCGGAGCCCTCCTCCCACAAGGAACAACAAAGCAATGAAGCATGTTGCCCCACGCTGGTGATTACCTAAGGCTCTGCCCCACACAATTTAAAGATGCCTTTTGTACAATAGGCCATGCTACTAAGGGAGTCAAAGCAGCTCTACCTAATACACAGAAAAAAAACATAGGGAGGCTGCCAAATTGAGGAGACAAAGACACATGGCCTAAATGAAAGAACAGAACAAAACCCCAGAAAAAGAAACAAATGAAATGTAGATAACCAACCTATCAGATGCAGAGTTTAAAACCCTGGTGATAAGGATGTTCAAAGAATTCACTGAGTACAGCAACAAAATAAAGAAACCCAGTAAGGAAGGAAGGTTACACTAAGTGAAATAAAGAAAAATCTACAGGGAACAAACAGTGGAGGGGATGAAGCTGGGATCAAATCAGCAATTTGGAACATAGGGAAGAAATAAGCATTCAACCAGAACAGCAAGAAGAAAAGGAATTCAAAAAAATGAGGATAGTATAAAGTGCCTCTGGGATATCTCCTAAAAAAACATCTAAATCATATGGATGCCAGAAGGAGAAGAGGAGCAGCAAGAAACTGAAAACTTATTGGAAAAGAAAGAAAGAAAGAAAGAAAGAAAGAAAGAAAGAAAGAAAGAAAGAAAGAAAGAGCACTTCCCTAATTGGTGAAGGAAATAGACATACAAGTCCAGGAAGCACAGAATCCCAAACAAGTTGGACCAAAGAGGACCACACCAAGACACATCATAATTAAAATGTCAAAGGTTAAAGATAAAGAGAGAATCTTAAAAGCAGCAAAAGAAAAGAAGAGAGTTACCTACAAAGGAGTTCCCATAAGACTGTTAGCTGATTTCTCAAGAGAAACTTTGCAGGCAAGAAGGGACTAGCAAGAAGTATTCAAAGCGATGAAAAGCAAATACCTACAACCTAGACTACTCTTTTCAGCAAAGCTATCACTTAGAATGGAAGGGCAGACAAAGTGCTCCCGAGACAAGGTAAAGCTAAAGGAGTTCACCATCAGGTCATTATAACATGAAATGTTAAAAGGACTTATTTAAGAAAAAGAAGAAGATAAAAACAGTGAATATGAAAATGGTAACAAACTCACAACTATCAGCAACTGAATCTAAAAAAACAAACTAAGCAAACAAAAGAACAGAATCAAAGAAATGGAGATCATTTGGAGGGTTATCAGCTGGGAGGGGGAAGGGAAAGAATAAGGGAAAAGGTGCAAGGATTAAGAAGCATAATTGATAGATACAGAATAGACAAGGGGATGTCATAAATAGTATAGGAAATGTAGAAGCCAAAGAACTTATATGTACGACCCATGGACATGAACTAAGTGGGGAGGGGGAATACTGGAGAGAATGGAGGTACTGAGTGGAGGGGGACAAAGGGGGAAAAATTGGAACAACTGTAATAGCATAATAAAAAATATATTTAAATAAAAAAGACTTCCAGCTGATTTCTCAAAAGAAATTTTGCAGGCTACAAAGGATGAGCAATAAATATTCAAAGTCATGAAAAGCAGGGACCTACAGCCAAGACTGCTCTACCCAGCAAAGCTATCATTCAGAATCTGAGGGAGATAAAGAGTTTTTCAGATGAGAAAAAACTAAAGGAGTTCATCATCACCAAACCATTATTATATGAAATGTTAAAGGGACTTATTTAAGAAAAGAGATCAAAACTATGAACAATAAAATGGCAAAAAACACAAATCTATCAACGATTGAATCTAAAAAACAAACTAAGCAAACAAGAACAGAGACAGAAACATGGATACAGAAAGCATTTTGATGATTGTCGGATGGGAGAGGTGTGAGGGAATGGGTGAAGAGATGAGGGGATTAAGAATTACAAAAGGTAGTTACAGAATAGCCACAGGGATATAAAGTACAATGTAGGAATGGAATAGCCAAAGAACCTATATGGCAATGACCCACGGATATGAACAATGGTGTGGGGATTGCCTGAGGGAGTGGGGGTTGTGGGTGGAGGTGGACAAAGGGGGAAAAATTGAGACAACTGTAATAACATAATCAATAAAATAATTTTTAAAAAGATCAATGTCCAAAAATCAACTGTATTTCTATATTAGCAATAAACAGATATTGCTAATAACTGTTTATTAGAAACTAAAACCACAAAAGCATCAAAAATATATAAATTCTTAAGAAGAAATCAGATAAAATATGTGAAAGATCTGTATATTAATAACTACACAACACTGTGAAGAGAAATTAAAGAGCTAAATATGGAGAGAGATATATCCATTCATGGGTTGGAAGACTTCATATTGTCTGGATGTCAATTCTCCCCAAACTGACTTAACAGACTTAATGCAATCTCAACCAAAATTCCAGCAGACTTGTTTGTTGTAGAAACCAACAAACTAGTTCTAAAATCCATATGAAGATGCAAATGTCCAAGAATAGCCACGACAACTTTGAAAGAGATGTTAGAGGGCTAAAACTACCTGGTTTCAAATGTGTCATAAGGCTATAGTAATCAAAACAATATGATATTAGGATAAAGATCAATGGAACAGAAGAGAAGGTCCAGAAATAGACACATATATAGACAACTGATTTTCAACAAAGACCAAAACAGGCAATTCAGTCTTTCAACAAATAGTACTAAACAATTGGAAATACATACACAAAGAATGAACTCTCATCTCATCAAAATGGATCACAGATTTAAAAATAAACCCTAGGGGACTTCCGGCCAAGATGGAGGCGTAGGCAGACGCACTGTGCCTCTTCTCACAACCAAAATTAAGGACAACAAATATTCAGAAACAAGAAAACAACCAGAACTCAGAAAATCAAACTGTTTGGAAGTCCAACAATGATTCATCCAGACCTGTAAGAGGGGCAGAGTTGCGGCAGGAAAAAGTGGAAGTGTGGACCGGGCACGCAGGCAGCAGCGGCTGGCAGCCCCCAGGTGCACAGGCGGCGACTAGCAGACCCCGGACTCCGGGTGGCAACTGTGCAGAACCAGTGAGGCCCCGCAAGGCAGCTGGCTGACCGGGTGATCCCACATTCACGGCAGATAATCCAGGCAAAGAGGAAGCAGTGAAAGGGACTGGAATCTGAGAGTGAGTAAAGCAAGCGCCATTATCTCCTCTCAGGCCCCACCCCCACATACAGCGTCACTACCCAGCAACTGGGCTGTCCCGCCCTGGGGAACACCTGAGGCTCCACCCCTCACTGCGCAACAGCCGCGACTAGACAAAACAAACAAAAAAAACCCAGAAATGAAAATGGCTCAAACCGGAGAACAAATCAAAGCCCCAGAGCCAATTTATCTAAGCGACTAAGAGATTGCCAACCTATCAGAAGCACAATTCAAAACCCTGGTGATCAGGATGCTTACAGAATTGGTTGACTTTGCTCACAAATTAGATGAAAAAATGAAGGCTACAATAAGTGAAATGAAGAAAGATGAATGGGGAACCAACAGAGATGGGAGGAAAACTGGGACTCAAATCAATGGACTGGACCAGAAGGAAGAAAGAAACAACCAAACAAAAAACAAGGAAGAAACAAGAATTCAAAAAAATGAGGAGAGGCTTAAGAACCTCCAGGACATCTTTAAACGTCCCAACATCCGAATTATAGGAGTACCAGAAGGGGAAGAAGAAGAGCAACCAGTGGAAAACTTATTTGAACAAATAATAAAGGAGAACTTCCCCAATCTGAAATAGTCTTCCAGGAAGTCCAGGAAGCTCAGAGAGTCCCAAAGAAGTTGGACCCGAGGAGGAACACACCAAGGCACATTATAATTACATTACCCAAGATTAAAATGAAGGAGAGAATTCTAGAAGCAGCAAGGGATAAGGGGACAGTCACCTACCAAGGAGTTCCAATCAGACTGTCAGCTGATTTCTCAAAAGAGACCTTACAGGCAAGAAGAGGCTGGAAAGAGGTATTCCAAGTCATGAAAATCAAAGGCCTACATCCAAGATCGCTCTATCCAGCAAAGCTGTCATTTAGAATGGAAGGGCAGATAAAGTGCTTCTCAGATAAGGTCAAGTTCAAGGAGTTCATCATCACCAAGCCCTTATTATATGAAATGTTAAAGGGACTTATCTAAGAAAAAGAAGATAAAAAATATGAACAGTAGAAAGACAGCAAACTCACAGGTATTAACAACCAGACCTGAAACAAAAGCCAACTAAGCAAACCACTACAACAGGAGCAGAAACACAGAAATGGAGATCACATGGAGGGTTAGCAATAGGGGAGTGGGAAGGGGGGGGGACAAGGTACATAGAACAAGTAGCAGAGATGATGGGTAGAAAATAGACAGGGGGAGGGCAAGAATAGTGTGGGAAATGTAGAAGCAAAAGAACTTACGACACATGGGCATGAACTAAAGGGGGGAATGTGGGTGGGAGGGGGTGTGCAGGGTGGAGGGTAATGAAGGGGGGAAAATGGGACAACTGTAATAGCATAATCAATAAAATATAATTAAAAAAATTAAAAAGTATAGAGAAAAAAATAAATAAATAAAAGTAAACCCTAAAACTACAAGTTTTCTAGAAGAAAAAAGAGGAACACCTTTATGACCTTGTGTAAGCAAAGACTTCTTAGATTTGACACCAAAAGCACAAAATTTTTGTTCTTTGAAAGAAATTAAGAGAAAAAACAAGGCACAGACTAAGAGAAAATATCTATAAATCATATATCAATGAAGAACTTATATCCATAATTTATAAACAATTCTCAAAATACTAATAAAGACACAAACAACCCAATTTAAAAAATGGGCAAACAAACCACTTCACCAAAGATGCAAATAAGCAAGTGAAAAATTGCTCAACCTCCTTAAAATACATAATAAATCATTAGTTCCCACTGAGTACCTGTTAGAAGGGATAAAGGTTTGTTTTTTTCATAATCATCACCCAAGGCACGCTTATTGGTTTGAGAGAGAGAGGAAGGAAGAGAGAGAAACATTGATGCTAAAAATATCAATCGTTTGCCTCTCACACACACCCCAACCAGGGATGGGGTCCACAACCCAGGTGTGTTCCCTGACCAGGACCTTTTGGTTATCAGACAGTGCTCCAACCAAAGTCATGCTGGCCAGGGCAGAATGGATGAAAGTTTTAAAAATGAAAAAGACTGACTATATCAAGAATTGGCAAGGATGTGAAGCAACCAGAACTCTCATATACTGATAGGGATGTAAAAATGATACAACCACTTTAGAGAGCACTTCAACAGTTTTTTAAAAAGTGGAACATATACCTATCATATGGTCCAGCCATGCTACTCCTAGGTATTTACCCAACAGAAAATAAACATATGTGCATACAAAGCCATACACACAAATCAATGTTCATTAGCAGCTTTATTTATAGCAGTGAAAAACTGCTAAAAATCCAAAAGTCCATCAGCCATTTTGCATGCAAAAAGAAATTGTGATAAATCCTCACAGTAGAATACTGCTTAGCAATAAAAATGAATGGAATATAGATTCATTCATTAAGGATACTATTCACTTTTAAGATACTATTCTTAAAAGTAGATTAATCTTAAAATAATGCTGAAAGAAGCCAGATCCCCACAAAAAATAGTAAATATATATAGTATGAGTCCATCTATATAGAACAGAAAATACAAACTAATCTAGTGACAGAAGGCAGATTAGTGGTTGCTTTGGGGGACAAGGGAAGTGGAAGAGGAAAGGGCATGACAAAGGGCTGGACCTGGGGCTCACTGAGGTGAGCTGTTGCTTATTTGATAGGATTTAAGAAGTTGTGAAGCAAGAGCTAAGACCAGCCATTCATACAAGCAGCTTGGGAGGGCCCATAAATTGGGTGGGGTGGAGTCTCTGGGGATCTCCAGGATAGGTAGAACAGTGTTAGCCAGCCATGACTGGTGTAGCTCAGTGGATTGAGCATGGGCCTGCAAACCAAAGGATCGTGGTTCGATTCCCAGTCAGGGCACATGCCTGGGTTGCAGGCCACACAAGAGGCAACCACACATTGATATTTCTCTCCCTCTCTCCTTTCCTTCCCCTCTAAAGATAAATACAATCTTAAAAAAAAAAAAAAAAAAAAAAAAAAAGCAAAGCAGTGTTAGCCAGGTTGACGGAGTCTCAGATATGGCACCAGCTTGCCAGCTCTGTGGGGAGAAGGTTTAGAAAAGGGACACTTTGATGCCAGACACTTCAATTTCTCCCCAAATACCACCAGTACCTTTCAAGCTGCTACCCCAGTGCTGGAACTCAGAGGGAGTGAATCTGAGTTATAGATTCTTTAATGGACACTGCTTGGGGATCCAGAAGTTTCTTCCACTGACTCAATCTCCATTGGGTTTTGCAGTCAGAAATTGTGGGGACTTATCTTCCTGGCACTGGAATCCTGAACTGGGGGTCTTGGTGTAGGGCTGGGATTCCTCACTCCTGAGATATCCCTCCCAAATTTTTATCCACCACCATGTGTGTGAGGGACCAGCTTGTTCCACACCTGTGCCCCTCCTACCAGTCTGGATGGATGTGGTTTATTTAATTCCATAGTTGTCAGACCTACATTCAATTCGATTTCTGATGGTCCTGAGTGATGGCTGTTCTATATTTTAGTTGTAATTCTGATATGGTTGCGCAAAGAGTCAAGCCATGTTTGCCGGTGCGCCATCATGTCTGGAAATCTCTATCCTCTATTCCTTGACCCTCATGTGTTTTGTTTTACTATCTTGGTAAAACCTCTCTCTGGTTAAATCCACTCCCAACATATACCACTGCAGCTGAATGTGGCTGGAGGGGAAAACCATACTGACTAATAACACTTTAAATTGCATGACCACAAACCTCAAGGGGCCCTCAATGCCACCTGGCAATCATACAATATTCCCCTGCTTCAGCCATTCTCCCACCCCCCTGAACACCAACCTTCACACCTGTGCCACAAACCTCCATTACTTCCTCCTCCCCACCCTCATTCTCAGTTGAACACTTTGATTCCTAACTCACTGAGAATATGAAAACAATCAGGTGAAAATTGTTACAAACTCCTACTGTCAAATTAATCCACCTACTTGGTGGGTAGGTTTGAGATGTACTTTGAAGATAAAATCAACAATAATTGGAGATGGATCTGATGTGAGGTATGAGGAAGAGAAATGATTCAGTAATGACTTTTAAGTCTATGCTCAAATACTACTTTCTCAACAAGCCCCCCACCTCCCCACTCTCTTTCTCTCTCTGGCATGCACACACATGGTCACATGCTAACAGAGCATCCCTATCACCTTTCCTGACTTTGTTTTGGGTTTTATATTTCAATACCAGTTATCACCAACTGAACACTAAACATTTTACTCCTTTGCTTAGTATCCATCTTTCCCTACTAGACTATGAGCTGCAGCAGGCAAGGATTTTTATGTTTACTTTACTTCTGTGTATTAGAAAGATAGTAGGCACCCCATAAAACTGTTAAAAAAATAAAATGCTACTGGCATGAGCAAATGGATGGATGATGGTACCATTTACACAGGAAAAGAATACCTTTATAGTAGAAAGAATCACAGTCTCTATACAAAGGAGCTTATAGTCCAGTGAAAGACACTGAAACATACATTTACAACACATTAGCATTCTATGATTTGTTAACTCTATGATAAAAGCAAAACTAAAGAACTAATATTCTATGATCCTATTACTATAAAAAAATGTATGCTTTTACACACACACACACACACACATCACTAGTATGTGCATACAACACCTATATATATTTCTGCACCTGTACAGAAAAAAATCTGGGATAAAAATAACAAACTGTTAGCCTGTGGTGTAAGAACAGTCTATGCATAGGGAATGAGACTGAAAAGAGCATGAGGAGACATTCACTTCTCACTTCATACATGATTTACAATAAACATGTTACTTTTGTAATTTAAAAAACAGAGAAGGAAAACAGTTTTTCCCAAAAGGAAAAAATTTATATTTAATGGAGGATTAATATCCAGAGTGTAAAATTTCCACGAAACAAAAAAAAAAAAAAACAATTTAAAAATGAGCAAAGTATATTAAAAATGATTCACAAAGAAATATAGTTGATAACCATATAAAACACATTACACCTCATGTTTCATCAGGAAAAATAAAACAGTGTTTTACTTCATCAGATAATAGCCAATGTTGTAAGTGTGTAAGTTTGTTATCTACAACTACTGGTAGGAGTGTAAATTGTTAAACGTTTTTACAAAGTAATTTAATAAGCAATAAAGTAAATAAAATTATGATCCAAAGAATAAAATCCATGAGTCCATAGTGATGTAAATAAGTTGTTAAATAAATAAATGGGGGACAAAGTACAAGCCTACTTACAGAAAATTTCTAATTAATAAATGTAGAAGTAATGAGAGAAATGAAAACTAGCCATTAGAACACCACAGTAATAACTGCTACAGGCAAGATCAACTGATGGATGATAAAATTAACAGATGGAACTTTTAAAGAGAAACAGTATATTTGGATAGCCTCAAACTATCCCCCTAAAATACATTTTATTACTGCAGCAGTATAAACATATATCCAAATTCACCCTAACCTGTGTGGCTCAGTTGCTTGGGCATCATCCTGCAAAGTAAGGGGTCACCAGTTGGATTCCTGGTCCCAGCACATGTGTGGGTTGCGGGCCTGGTCCCTGGTCAGGGCGTGTGCAAGAGGCAACCCATCAATGTTTCTCTTGTACTTTTTCTCCCTCCCTTCCACTCTCTAAGAATAAATAAATACAATCTTTTTTAAAAATGTCCAAATTCTTTGATACTTCTCCCTCTACAAGGTGAAACTGAAGTGTGATTTGGACTTAGTGACTCAAAGAGTATCAGAAAGGAAAAGCAGAAATTTTACAGTGAAGAAAACTGGCAGACACCACCTTAATCAAGTCACCAAGGTCAACATCGCCACTAATAAGACATGTTGATATCACCTACCCCAATGTGATGCAATGAGAAGGGCACATGACCTCTGTGGTATCCTTCCCCAAAATCCATAACCTTTGTCTGATCACAAGAAAACACCAGACAAATCTATATTAAGAAATGTTCTACAAAATTCCTTACCAGTACTGTTAAAAAGTGTCAAGGCAGTGAAAAAGACAAGGGAAAACAGAGAAACTGTCACAGACAGGAAGGAGGATACTGCAGAGACATGATGGCTAACTGCAATGTGACATACTGAATTGGGTCCTACAAATTTTTAGGACACTAGTGGAGAAACCGGGAAAATCCAAATAAAATCTGAAGTTGAATACTGTCACACTAATGTTAATTTCTTAGTTCTGATAACAGGTACTATGATTATGAAAGATGTTAACATTAGGGGAAGCTGGCGGAAGAATATACAGGAATGTTCTGTACCACCTTTACTCTTCTACAAATACGAAATTATTTCAAAATAAAAAGGTTTTATTTTATTGATTTATTTATTTAGAGGGGAAGGGAAGGAGACAGGGAGAGAAACATCAATGTGAGAGAGAAACATCAATCAGTTGCCTCTAGCTCAGGCCAGGGACCCAACCCCCAACCTAGGCATGTGCCCTGACCAGATTTCCAACTGGTGACTCTCCTCACTTTGTAGGAGGACACCCAACCAAGCCACACAGCTCAGGGCAAAAAGTTTTTTTAAAAAAGCAATTTGGCCCTGGCTGGTGTGGCTCAGTGGACTGAGTGCCGGCCTATGATCCAAAGGGTCAAGGCTCTATTCTCAGTCAGGGCACATGCGTGGGTTGTAAGCCAGGTCTCCAGTAGGGGGTGTTCAAGAGGTAACCACACATTAATGTTTCTCTCCCTCTAAAAATAAATAAATAAAATCTTTAAAAAAATAATTAAAAAAACAAAAGCAATTTGGCAGTATTCAACAAAAATTTTAGAATACACGCTTTCACCCAGAAATTCCCTTCTAGCTACCTAGAGGAACACTCACAGACATCCAATGAGAAGTACAGAAAAAAGTGTTCATTGAAACATTGTTAGAAACTACAATGGATATGTAGAGGAGTTACAGAAAATATAAAAACCATAAAAACAGCAACACATGCAAAAATATTTTATATACATATGTAAATGTAAGTGGAACAAGCTGGAAGGGCTTCAAACAGGATTACGTCTGAAGAGAGGAATGTTGTTGAGAAGGATGGCTGTTATATGAGAAGGACAAGAATTAAGGATCAAGGGAAATGAGACCTTTCACTTTTCACTCTATATATTTCTATAATGCTTGAATTTTTTCCTTTGTAAAAGAAATTAAGAGAAAAATAAGCATTTCATATACTATAAAAATTCTTATATCAGTTCTCAATAACTCTGGAAGGATATAGAAGAGAAAGCCCTATCAGTGACTGCCTCTGGGGAAGAACACCAGGACAACTGTTTTCACCATTTACTTCTATGCCATTCAGCTTTGTTTACCATGTGCATGTGCTGCTTAAAAATGTAATGCACATTTTCAAAAGCACTCTATGATAAATACTGTTATGAAAGTATGTAACAAAATTAAAAGCCCCAAAGGAGTGTTTGGTCGGCCTGAGAGACTTCAGAAAGGCAGGTCACCGTGAGATTTAGAAGACATTGCAGGCAGAGTTTAGGGAACAGGCAAAGGCACAGAGGGCAACAAAAGAAAGGAGGGTTCAGACCTGAGGCATACAAAGCCTGGAAGCAAGGGCAGGGGAGGAGTGATAGGTGGGCTTCAGGAGGGACTGGAATAATCCCCAGTTCCTGAAAGCACACATTTCCCCTCTTTGCTGCCTTTTCCAAGTAAAAACCAAAATTTAGACTTGCATATAGTCTTCTGCATGTCCTCACTAAAGCTACCACCTCACTCCAAATCATGACATAATGAAAGCGTTTGTCTACCTATAAACCTAGTAAAATACATTCATCAGTTCAAGATGGTACAATCCTGACTAGCGAGTAAGATCCTGAATTAATAATTACTCTGATCTCCTAGTCTCACCCATCAGCCCATATAGCCAAGTTGCAATAAGCATAAACACTTGACAGTACATAAACTGCATACCCATAAATATAAAAAGTCGGCTTCCCTGACCCAGTTAGCAAACAATTTTCATTGTAGTATTTATAACAAATGTCTCATAGGGTAAAATAGAAATAATCTAAATTTCAGCTGTAACTAGATGGCACTACAACAGGTCCTCGAATAACATCATTTAGTTCAGCATCGTTTTGTTATGACATTGATGAGATGCCACAGGAACTTAACTCTGGTATATATCAATTAGCCTTTGGTAAAACTGGTTTTGTTATACGACATTTCACTTAAAGTCACATAACATTATTAACAATGTTAAGTGAGGTCTTATTGTACTGCTTTCTGCCATAAACTAATGTTTGCTTAAGTGTGGCTAATTTCTTGACTTGGAGGCATCAATTAAAAGCAAAGTACCAACACTGACACAGTCAAATCTTTACTCACAACAAATAAGTTTTGTTGCCTCTCCACTCCTATGTAGAAAAGCCAGACAAAGCTTTTTCAGTCTTCTAATTGAGATCACACGTAGCAAAAATAATTCTAATTATATTATTAGTTAGTCTTTATTGAGTATATACTATGTGTACTCACTGAGCTAAATGTTTGATAGCCATTAAAATTCAACAGTCATAACTCAACAAAAAAGACCATCCAATTTTTCAAAGGGCAAAGGTCTTAGGCATCTCTCCAAAGAAGATACACAAACGACCAACAAGTTCATGAAAAGATACTCAACATCACTAGTTACTAAGAAAATGTAAATCAAATTAATAATAAGATACCACTTCATACCTACGAAGATGGCCACAATCAAATAAAAGGAAAATAACAAGTGTTGGCAAGGAGGTGGAAAAACAGGAACCCTCCAACATTGCCAGTGGCAATGTAAAATGGTGCAGCCTCTGTGGAAAACAGTATGACAGTCCCTCAAAAAGTTAAATATAGAAATATTATATGGCCCAGCAATCCCATTCTCAGGTATAGACCCCAAAGAACTGAAAACAGGTACTCAAACAAGTACTGGTACATTATTCACAATAGGCAAAGGTGGAAATGACACAACTGTCTATCAACAGGTAAGTGGACAAACAACAGGTGATGTATCCACACAATGGAACAACGTTCAGCTATAGAGAGATGAAGTACTGACATGTGCTACAACAAAGAGGAAGCTCAAAAACATCACACTGAGTGAAAGAAGCCAGGCACAAAAGGTCACGTACTATGTGATTTCCATGTATTTGAAATATCCAGAATTTCTGTCTGTAGAGACAGAAAGCAGACTGGTAGTTACCGGGAGAGGGGCAGGGGAGAATGAAGAGTGACTGCTTAATGGGAACCGCATCTCCCTTGGGGCTGATGCTAAAGTTCTGGAACTAGACAGGGTGATGGTTGTACAACATTGTGAATGTAATAAATACCACTGTGCTGTACACTTTTAAAAGGGTTTTATGTTATGTGAATTTCACCTCAAAAAAAAAATTCAACAGTCAGGACAGCTCTGTGGTAGGAATTACTCCTACACCAACTTTGTGGACTCAGAAACACAGGCTCCGAGAAATTAAATGACTTGATGAGGTCACCAGAGGGAGTAGGTAGAGGAGCAGAATTCAAAGCCAGGTCTGTGTACAAGATCTGTACTCTTTTTTAGTTGTTGTTGATAGAATGTAGGACCTTCATAACCCCTCTCTCCCAAAATTAATTTTATGCCCAGCTATCTATAACCCTACTTATTAGGAACTCCTATGTGATGCAGCTAACAGGTCTGTGCTCTTAACATGACATACAGCTTCCCTATTTCGATAAGCAATTAGAAGAAAAATATTACAATATGGGAATATGATAAATATAGTATTAGCCTGATCACAACTCACACCGTTCAGTAAATCCACATTTCAGGCCTTGAAAAGTTCATCTGACAAGAAGTTAAATAATATATTTGGGATTATTTCACAGTGAAAATGATTAGCCAGCAGAGTGTGAAAGAATGGTGTGTTCTCAGCTTTACTGCTCAATCAAAAATGTAATCATGTAAAAACTAAATATAATTCTACTTAATCTTACTTAAATGTTAAGATTTCAAGTACCAAGTAATCAGGATGAAGGTATCAAATATCTCTACTCTTTCAGGAGCTTTTCCTGTGTCATCAAATTAGATGCCCAACACAAACTAGTCACCATTGTCCCTTCATTGTTTCTTTTGCTCCCAAATTACATGGCTTCACATACTAACACCTTGTAGTCTAACTTACAGGATCATCATAACATCACAGACAGGCAGACTAATGACAACGTCAAATATAACCTGTAAAAGATCAACATAAAATATGTACAACCTTTGAGTAGTGACAAAGGTGAAAAAGATTACCTAACCGAGCATTGTTTAAAGTACTGTCCACTTAACAAGGAATCAGATAAACCATCTCAAGAAACCTACTGAGTACTGACGAATGAAATATAATAAAACATCAAGTTTGCATCTAAGCTAAACGGCTGATTCAGTCTGGGGTGGTTCTGTACCACCTACCATCCAGGTTCAACACTTGAGCTTCCTGTCATTCCATCTTACAGACAAGTTTCATTGTTTTCTTCAAATGTGTGGAAGTTTCTTATGATGAGATCCTTGTATTGAGAGCTTGTGCAGGATATACAGGTAAGCTATGAAGGCAATTTACTACAAAGATGTAAGAGGATAACCAACAAAGTAGGCTGAAGAGTCACTGCCATCACACACTAAAGCGTATTTGCAGTCAACATAACAGTAGAAGAGAACCAGGAAGAGCCAGCGGTGAGCTGACCACACTGGCATGCTATAGTCAGAGACCAAGTGGCTAATTTAAAGAAAAGTATTGC
The DNA here is from genome assembly GCA_004027475.1 of Anoura caudifer. Lineage (NCBI taxonomy): Eukaryota > Metazoa > Chordata > Mammalia > Chiroptera > Phyllostomidae > Anoura > Anoura caudifer. Next base: position 79,819 of record PVKU01006993.1, on the reverse strand, counting down.
TCTACTACCAACTTTAGCCTTAAAACAACAACAAATCATTTACTACTGGACAGGTCATATGTGCTCAAGAAAGGGAGGATTGCAGGTTTTCGAAGTGAGCTTTTCAGTCCTAAGCAGGGCAATAGGAACTAACATTCCTGACAGCATCTTCAAATCCAAGACATCTTCACGTATCTATAATGATTCATCTACAACCATAAAATTGTCTCAAACACCTCCTTCTTCTTCTCCTCAGTTCCAACACTCTTTAGCCAATTCTAAAGAACACACATAACCACCCTCCACAACTAGTAATCACTTCATTTTGCTAATTAAGTAATGTAAAAATCCTCCTTACCAGCAATCCAAGGTTATTATTTGGGGCTTAAACTAGTAAGAATTCCTTGCTAACCCCTAACCACAAATTAGTCATAGAACAATGACTACAGAAGTTGCCTCTAGCTAATGGCTACATCCTCAGACCCTGCAGAATGTTTTATGGGCCTGGAGCTGCTCAGAATCCATGTTGAAGATGATGTATACAGTCCAGGAACCCACCCTTAAAGGCTGCATGGTAGATTTGAACATGATGCTAAATGCTAGCCTCTGACCAACCCTTAATACCCAGTAACCTAAAGAAAAGGTGTTTATAAACTTTAAACCTTTAGAAATACTTCAGAATCAACATAGCACCTCCAAGGTAAGCATGGGCTTACTAAATCTCCTATAAGGTTCCCAGGAAATGGCACACGAGCCTGAAGTCCCTTTGGAACCCAATAATCTCAAGAAGCAAGATGCAGGGATAATTAACCTCCTGGTGGCATTTAGAAAAATGACATGGCGGCGGGGGTGGGGGGAGGTTAGACTCATCCTAAGCGACAGCTCACTGCCAGTCTACAGCTACTTCAGCTATTATATTGGTGCTATGTGTCAACTTTCTCTCACACATGAAGGGAGGGGAAAAAATGGAATCAAACAAATGACTTCAGCCAATTTTACTTCCTGTATTACAGCTACCTTCCTGAAATATTTAAAGCATGTAGCAGACACTAAAACCTTATTCAAGGGATGAGGAAGGGATATCAAACATAAGCACTAATCAGTAGCCCATACATGTAAAACATTTTAAAATGAAAAAAGCACCTTAAATTTCAATCAAAGGCAGCAAAATAAACCGAATGCTACAGTACTGGCACATTTTCACATATGCAGACAGGTGATGTTCTTGAGCTGATTACCCACAATTACAGGTATGACTGAAAACCTAACAAATGGTTCCTTCCACATTGGATACGTTTCACACCATGGAACAGAAACTCCCATTGTATTCATCAGCTGAAATGTCTAAAAGATTTTCAAAAGTACTTTTATTGCAAAGTTGAAATGTATTTTAATGTGCTTACCAGATGTCATGATAACTATAAGAAGGCCGAAGCTAAGAGAAAGCCATGAACACTGGGTAAAGCATTTCCTTTTCAATCATTTCCAGTACGAGAGTCTTCCGAACAGTACTGAAAACATCAGTAAAGGAAACATCATCCCTCAAACATAAGGCCAAGCACTACCTTCAAGTGAACACATAATAAAACCACCATTTATACATAACTAAGCATCCTCAAAAAATTAAAGACAGAACTACCATATGACCCAGAAATCCCCAAAAGATTGTTCTTCTAAGTATACACCCAAAAGAACTGAAAAACTGAAAGCAAGAACTCAATTGGATATTTGTATACCAATGCTCACAGCAGAATTATTTTCAATAGCCAAAAGGTGGAAACAATCCCAGTATCCACTGATGAATGGATCAGCCAAGTATGGTATACACACACAGTGGATTATGATGCAGTCCTAAAAGGGAGCGAAATTCTGACACAGGCTAAAACAATGATGAACCTTGAGGACACTGTGCTCAATAAGCCAGACACAAATGGACAAATACTATAATTCCATTTATATGAGGTATCCAGAGTAGTTATATTCACAGAAACAGAAAGTAGAATGGTGGTTGCCAGGGGCTGAGAAAAGAAAAGAACTGGGAGTTATTGTTTAGTAGTACAGAGTTTCTGTTTGGGAAGATAAAAAGCGTTCTGGAGATGGATGGCGGTGATGGTCGCATAGTGATGTGATTACACTTAATGCCCCTGAACTGCACACTTAAAAATGGCTTACATGGTAAATTTTATTATGTATATTTTACCACAATTTTTTCAAAGTAACCAAGCAAGAACCATCATCAAACTTTTGTGACAAAAATATATTAAGAGAACTGGTCAAAGTCTGTAACAGGCATGCTTCACTGTCATCCTCCAGAGCCTAGACTTATCTAGGCTCAGTCAAGGTCTCAGAATAGCCCTGGCTGGGGTCTCAGTTAGTGGAGCATCGTCCCCTCCCACACACCAAAAGGTCCCGGTCAGGATGCATAGAAGACAATCAATCGATGTTTCTCTCTCACACTGATGTGTCCCCACCCCCGACCTCTCTATAAAATCAATAAACATATCCTTGGGTAAGGATAACTTTTAAAAAAGTATTCCCAGTTTGCCAAGAATAATAAAAGATTAGATGCTTAAGTTTTTTTTTTTTTTTAAATCTCAGAATACAGGAGGGGTGGACATGCCATTTTCATGCTGCTACAGATATATACCAATCAACTGAAGAAGCTGAATTATACTCTACAAGGCGTTATTTTTGTTGAATAAAATGAATGGGCACCCCTTCTCATTAAAAAAAAAAAAAAAAAGCACTTTTCCTTCCAGTTTCCAATGGAAGCAGCAAGATTGAAATAACCAGTTTTACTTCTAACAAAGAAGCACAATGGCTCCTAAAGAGTGGCTTTTAAGTTCCTGATTTTAATATGGTGGCTCTACAGTGGGAAACTGCAAGCAACAATTTAAAATAACAACAATAACAACAATGTATAAACTTCCTTCACTGCTATTAACTGACTTTGTACAAGTTACTTAAACTTTCTAGGCCTCATTTGAAAAATGGGGATAATGCTTACACCTATCTATCTTTAAGAACTGTCTGAAGATCTTATAAGATAATATATATAAAACACACTGAGTTCAATGCCTAGAATACATAAATGCTCCACAAATAATACCCTCCCCTCCTGCCTTTTACTAACATGTGCCCTTTGTTACTCCTGGATCAACCTCCAGGGGCTATGCTGATGTTTTGGCCAGTAACCTACGGCTCCTCCCTCAGGTCCCAGCTGTTTCTCTCAGTTCTAGTTGTTTCACTTGGGGTTTCTAAGAGGATCCTATCTATATTTAGAGATAATGCTAGTACCAACTGTGGACTCAACAGGTGCTTGGAGAGCACTCAGCAGTTTTCGACTGTTTCCAGCATGAATTGGTTTTGGTTCCACAACTGGCTGTCTTGACTTCCACAAGGAAAAGTGGCATGTATGCACAGTGCTTCAGCAGTACACTGAACAGAAAATTAACTGCTCACAGGACAAACCCTTAGCAAGATGCATTAGCCCTATTATCAGGACCCCAGATTTGTTAAATCGTAGGAGCAAACATTCGATTAACTCTACAGGTGTAGCCCATTAACCCAATCTTCATCTAAATCACTAATATCATATCAGATCCAAGTTGCAACCAATTCATGCTGCTTGTATACTACACAGCCAAAATTAGAGGGAGAAAGCTGGAAGACCCACCAGGCAGTGAAGATTTAAAGGCATCCAGCAGAGCTGGGCCTGAATTTAGCTTTACTCACTAGCTCTGTGACCTAGGTAAGTTATTTCATCTCTTAATTTATAAAATAGGAAATGATTGTGAGGATTAAATTAAATGAGATAGCCCCAACTGGTGTGGCTCAGTTGGTTAGGTGTTGTCCTGCAAAGCCAAAATTCACTGGTTAGATTCCGTGTCAGGGCACATGCCTGAGTTGCAGGTTCAGTCCCTGGTTGGGGCAGGTTGGGGTGCATATAAGAGGCAACCAACCAATTGATGTTTCTCTCCCATATTGATGTTTCTCTTCCTCTCTTTCTCCCCCATCCCCCCCTCTAAAAATAAATAAAATCTTTTTTAAAAAATTAAATGAGATGATGCATCTAAAATAATCTTAGCACCTTGCCTAGCCCACTAAAGAGGTCAATAAGGAGCCACATTATCACTAATGAGGACGCTGTATTCACTCCTTGCTTTGTTCAGTTTTTATAACATGTAAGAAAAGTGACAATTTAGATCATTAGTTTTGTACCTTTATAAAGTGATCTAATGCTACCATCCAAGACCCAGCTGCGAAATAAACATAAATTCATGAATTCCCAGAAATCTTAGGTGAGTCAGCAAAACTTAATGCCCAACAAACACAAAGCTTAACGTGGACTATTTATGAACACATGAAGGTAACTACAATTTCAAAATCAGCAATCTTGTTATCTAATACCACTCAAAATTTAGTCTGGAAATCCAAGTATCAAGGAAATGCAAAGATCATGCCTCCAGAAATACTTTCCCACAATATTTTAAGATAATGTGATTTTTTCAAATCACCTTCATTCAAACTGGAAGGTATAAAGCAGCTCGACAATTTGAAATCGTCACCAAGAATTTCTTGAGGCAGCACACAAACTCTCTCCCACGAACTTAAAAACAGCAGCAGACCATACATGAAATTTTCTCAGTGAGAAACTGCAGTTCTAACAAAGTACAGATAACTCTGTCTTTATCAAGGCTATTCATCACCTTTTGGTCTTGGTTCTCCCCCAAGTACCCTGAACACTGCATTATCATTGACCTGACTTAAAAAAAAAAAAAAAGATGCCCGTTTCTGGTTATCTGTTCTCTCCTGCTTCATTAACCACAGGTAAATTACATACATAACCTGATGAACAGAGGAGAAATTACTATTACAGGCATGCTTTACCAATAAAACGGACTACGAATGAAAACCAAATTATTCAAAGAACAATTTGTACTCCTTAGCAGAGAAGCCTGAGAAAGATCCACCTTCTAAAAGAACGCCATCATCCTGGATGAACTAGGAGAAAAAAGCCACGTACTCCATACTCTCCAACTGGCTGTACCCTGTGCTTTAATTCAAGTCCAAACCACATTTACTTTATTTTTCTGCTCCACTTTGCATTATTTTTCGTTCCTGTCCTCCTCTCAACTCCAAGAATGCTCTTCTATCCCTTATTTTCAAATCTCATTTGGTCCTCAAGTCTTTTTTTTAAATTGATTTAGAGAGAGGAAGAGACTGGTTGATTCTTGTATGTGCCCTGACCGGGCATCGAACCTTCAACCTTAGCCTATGGGGAGAACGCTCTAACCAACTGAGCTACGTGGCCAGGGCCTCCACTTTGTCCCCAAATCTTAAGGGCCTCCGGCACCCACTCAGATGACCTTACGCATCCCAACTGTATTCCCAATTCATTGTACTTCTCCGAAAATAACCCATTCTTTCATTATTTTCCATCTCTTGTTGTTTCTTAAAATCCAATACCCCCCACACGGTCACATCACAGAACCCCCTCACTCCATTGTTTCCCCGGCCTATGCCTCTGGAAACACCCTAACTCAGACTGGTGTGCTTCGGCTCGCCCCAGACCCCAAAAACCTTTCACCATCTGGGCACTCCAAGTCCCAAGGGCTCGCGTCGCCTCTTCTCCGCACCCAACCCCCAACAACTACCCATGCCCCCGTGCTCTCCTTCAAGCCCGCTCTCTGCACCTCTGTGCCCCCTTTATCCCGCACCAACCTCCTCCACCTAGCACGCTCAGCTTCACCTACGCAGGGCCCCCGCAGTCGCCGCGTCCCCTCAGTTCCGGGCTCTGCGTCCCGGACGCTCCGGGGTCTGAGAAGAGGAAAAGAGCTCCGCCGCCTGCTTCGCCTCTTTTAGAACCGGCGACGTCGCCGCCGCGCCGCTCCCTCGGCTCTCCCAGAGTCGGACGCCGCCCCGCCTCCGCCCGCCCCTTTCCCTGCTTCCCTCCTCTGCCGGCGGGCGAACTGAGAATCGCCGCTGCGACTAGGGGCCGGAGCGCCAGCGGATCCACACCGACCTCGCCAGGGCTCGAGCTATTCGCCCCGCCCCGGAGCGCGCTCGGGCGCGTGCGCGCCAGCCAGCCAGCTCACAGGGCGCGTGCTCGCGCCGGCGCGAACCTGGCGTGCGAGTGGAAAGGCGCCGGAGTGAGGCAGTCTGTTGGGTTGCCGTTCTTCTCGCGACTAAGTCCCTCGCGCCTGAGTTGAGGGAGCTTGGGCGTCGCCGGAGATTGGGATAACAAGGAAGGCGAAGGATTGGAGGAGTGGGTCGGAAACAAACTCATAGGTGTAGGCAGCGGTGGGTGGGACGCGAACTCGCGTCCACGTGCAGGACTGCCATTGCCTAGAGAAAGCGAGCGGCGCGTGGCTGGGGGATAGCGAGCTGGGAGTGCTGCACCCCAGCTGGAACTGCCGGAAAGAGCCGAAACTCTCTCGGAGGTAGCCGAACGCGGGCGCCTCCAGGGGAAGCGTGCGAGGGGCTTTTCTCTGTTGGTCCTGGCTGGGATCTGGTCTTGTCAGGTCGCCCTCCCTTTCGCCGCTTACGTCTCCACCCCATGAATTTTTCCATCACTTTCCCCTTTGCCTCTTTCCAAACCCAAGTTTTACAACAAAAGGCCATTTCAGAGCCACCGGCTGCGAGGAAACTCTGGGACGTCCGGATTTGGCGGCCGCTCGGCCTCCTGGGAGCATGGAGGCCGGTGCGGGGTAGGGCAGGGAGAAGGCAACGCTCAGGCCTGGCGCACAGCCACCTCTGGAGCGAGTCGGGGGTTCACTGCCCCGGCCACGTACCCGCGACACACCGCCGAGCTGTGTCGGTCCATAGCTGAGGCGGTTTTCTAATACCAGCTGTCTGCATCCATCTCTGCAGTTGTGGTCAATCTCACCACCCGTCGAATCTTTCTGTTAAATAGTCCCCTGTCTTTGTGGTCAGATTCCCAACCTCCTCAAGGCAGAAACTACTTTCTTAAAGATTGTGTTTATTTTTAGAGAATGGGGAAGGGAGGAAGAGAGGGAGAGAAACACCGATGTGAGAGAAATACTAGATGCTTTGCCTCTCTTATGCCCCCAATCGTGACTGCAGGAGCCCCAACCCAGGCTTGTGGCCTGACCGGAATCGAATCTGGGACCTTTGGGGACCACGCCCAACCAACTGACCACACTGGTCAAGGATACAACCCCCTAATACCTGTGTACCTTCTTAGCCAAAGCCCTGTGTATGTGAAGCACTGGCCCCACTGGTTCGCCACCTATTAGGAACGTCTACAAGCTGAGCATTTAGGTAATCAGCATTAAAAAAATCCATCAGAGCCCTGGCTGGTGTGGCAAACCGAAAGACCACCTGTTTGATTCCCAATCAGGGCACATACCTGGGTTGCCCGCCAGGTCCCCAGTTGGGGGGCACGCCAGAGGCAACCACGCACTGATGTTTATCTCCCTCTCTCCCTCCCCCTCTCTCTAAAAATAAGTAAATAAAATCTTTTAAAAGTACAATAAAATAAAATTAATCAGAATCTGTCATCATATTATCATCTTTTGAGGCCAAAGCATAAGGGGATCTGGTCAAACCCAAGAGGGTATAAGAATGCATATAGTCACAGGCACAATGCAGTGTGGGTTTCCACATATTTGTTATTGCGGTTGCAGTAAACGTTATGGGAGTAGTATAGTAAACCTCTACAAAGTCATTGGTCCTTTGATTTTTAACTTTGCATGGTGTGAGGCATCGAAAATACCTTGGAGCCCATTGAGCCCTGTTAATAATGCCTAATCTAATCCAACCATATGATTTACAGATCTAAAGAAACAAGAGTAAGTCATCCAGCTAGTTAGGGCACTACACCATGTGCTGCTTCCTATTGAATTCTTTCAAAGATTCAGTCAGAAGCAGACCATCCAAATATCATTCACTAAATTGCCATAAATACACAATGAGTGGTAGGCATTGCTCTAGGCAGTGGGTCACACAAAGAAAAATAGAATAATATCATTATCACCAAGGAGAGTATCTACTTATAAAGGAGGGTATAAGCTATTAAATAATTAATTATAATAACGTGGTAAATGCTGAAACAGAAAAGTGCAAAGTGGAATGAATGACAAATTCTTTCACAATTCCCCTCCCTCCTGTACAGAATGGGAACAGGGGCAGTAAGTCCTAATTAATAGGTAACTTCATACTAAAGAATGGGACCTGAACTAATAGGATCCAAAATCTTGTTCCATAATGACTGATTTCACCTACCAAAAGTCACTCCAGAAAAGTCTTCACTACAGGGCTGTTGCTGCTGCAACCCAATGTAGTTTCTTTGGGAGGAAAAAAAAAACACAAACAAACAATAACAACAGAAAAACGGCCTCACTCTTGGAAACCTTATGGTCTGTTTAGGAAAGACATTGATGCCTCTCCTAAAAGAGCCCCTGATCTAACCAGAAAGAGTTTTTTTCTATGTGGGTATCCCACCCAGAGAGAAGAGAGGTGGACTAAAGAACACACACCTAGGCCCAATCTAGGAGAGCTGTCAAACAACACTGGAAATTTAATGAGATGAAGAATATCTTATTTAACAGATCTCCTCCAAGGCAGAATTCTGAGTGTGGTTGAGAGGAACATTTTGTTCAATCTATGGGGTGGCAGTAAGGGTAGTCTCCTCCCAAGGACTTTACTCAAAAAATAGGCCTCCAAGGAGGGCAGATGACATAGGGCATATGTCTCACTGACTGGGGTTTGCAAGTACCCCTACTGCAACTCACGGCCCACCTTTGCCTTTTCTCCATGCAGCACTCAATCTCTCTAAGAGGACATTGAACAGATGTTTGAAAAATACTTTCTGTCCCTGACTGATGTGGTTCAGTGGGTTGGGCATCATTCCTGAAACCTAAAAGGTACAATTCCCGGTGAGAACACATGCCTGGGTTGTAGGCCAGGTCCCCACTTGGGGGCCTGGAAGAGGCAACTTATCCATAGATGTTTTTCTTGAACTTTGATGTTTCTGTCCTTTATTTTCTCCCTCCCTTCTCATCTCTCTAAAATAAATAAATAAAATCTTAATTTAAAAAAATACCTTTTGGCCCTGGCTGTTGTGGCTCAGTGGATTGAGTGACGGCCTGTGAACCAAAGGGTCACTGGTTCAATTCCCAGTCAGGACACATGCCTGGGTTGCGGGCCAGGTTCCCAGTAGGGGGTACACTAGAGGCAACAACACATTGACAATTCTCTCCCTCTCTTTCTCTATAAATAAATAAATAAATAAATAAATAAATAAATAAATAAATAAAATCTTTAAAAAAAAACCCTTTTGGAACTAGGTTACAAAGATTAATTTTATCATTGTTCTTTATACTACCTATACATTTTTGATTTTGTAAGCTATACTTCACAATAAAACAAAGCGATGGTTGCCTGCTTTGAAATAATTGCAAATTGTTTAAAGTCTGTCTATACATTATATTGGAGGAAAATAAATGCTGTAATAAATTCAACATACAATTCTTGTGACCTACTCTGAAGAAAACAAGACTAAAAACAATTTCTGAAATTATTAGAATAACTGCTAGGATTACAAAAGAAGATCATTTTGAAATAACATCCATACGTCTCAGTCAGCCTTAAGGGAATTAATTTATCCCAGGTTACCTAATGATCCAGTGGAAAGACTAGAGCCAGAAATAAATCATGACATAATCTTCACCTTGGCAGATATATTCTGCCAATATTAACCTGACCTAATTTTATATGATTCAAATAGATCCTGGAGATGAGAACTTTCCTTGTGTGTTTACTTTGAGTTGATATTTTGTATCATTGCCAGATTTCATGTTTTCATGAGGAATAAAAAGAGGCTAAAGTTAATAATCTGAGAAACTTAAAAATTTTACTAATTATCTTGGAGACTTGATAATCAATGACTAACTGATGAACATGATTTTTCAAAGTCTCTGTTGACTAAAGATAAAGCTACAGGACACAGCAGGCATGACGACTAGCAGAGAACATCTCACAAGGGCGTACTTTGCCCTTTGCTTGGACTACTTCTCACGCCAAAGCCTGATCATGTTGGCGGTCCAAACCATGTGCCTTAGAAAATTAGTTTCATGGGATGCTAAATAGATGTTATCTGAAAAACACTATTCCTGCCCTGGCAGGTAACTAAATTGCTTAGAACATCATCCCCATATACCAAGGTTGCGGGTTCCATCTCTGGTCTGGGTACATACAAGAATCAACCAATGAGTACATAAATAAGTGGGACAGCAAGTTGATATTTCTCCCTCCCTCTCTCCTTTCTCTCTCTCTCACTCTTCCCCTGCCACCCTCCCTCCTTCTCTCTCTGTCTCTCCCTTCCTCTCTCTCAAATCAATAAATTTAAAAAAAAATTAGAAAACTATTCCAGGTCCAAATGAGTTTAGGAAACACAGGGTAAAATCAAGTTAAACTGGTTGCTTTACTTCTCAGAGCATTTGATATGGTAATGTGCTTTGCTAATATTTAAAGGGATGCACTATATAGTATGCATCTTTCTCCCAAGGAAACATTTTTTCTCCCAAGAGACTTCTGTCCAAGGTTAATGTTTCTTTGAACATCAATTCTATAAAGTTCTATTAAAGGGTTTCAATTAGATCTGCATTCCCATTTTATAGGTTACAAAACTGAGGTCCAAAAGACATAGGTAAGATATCCAAATTCAATTGTGTATCAGATGTTTAGAGTTGGAAAAATCATTAAATTATGAAAGGTTAACTTATTACATCACAAAATTAGTGACAATGTCAGAACCAAAACTCAGATTTTAAACACCCAATTCAGTGAGAGTGACTTGCAGTTTCATTAAAAACTTGAATTTGATCTTTAGTGAATTTGTTTCTATGTGTAAGATATATAACTAATACTGCTTTTCTATAAGTTCATTCATGTCATTTCAGCATACTCTTTCATTTATACAGCCTGTCACCATTTTTTAAAAATTGGTAATGCCTATCCTCTGTATGTTTTTTGGTTTATAAGCCACTCTCAATACATTGCTTCATTTTATTATCTGAACTTCCCTATGAGGCAGACATCATTACTCCCATGTAACAAATAACAAAACTGAGACTTTAAGTTGTTAAATAACAAGTTAACACATTTAGTAAATGTCCTATGAGTTAAATTGGGAAAAAGTGTTCTCTTCCTTCAAGGGGCTTTGTCATAGTCAAGGAGACAAGACTTATAAACATGAGACAGTATGTAAGAGAATGCTAAGTAGAATGGTACAAACTAGACAAGAATGCTGAAGGAATTCAAAGGGGAAAGATTACTGCAGATGGAATTAATCAGTGAAGTCATCATGTAGGGATAAACCTTAAGCTGGATCATAAAAGAATTATAAAGATTTCAATTAGCAGAAAGGGAAAATAATCTAAAAGAAGAGTGACAGCAGCAAAGGCATTAACATGAGAACAAGAAATAACATCGATAGAAAAGAATTAGAGTTTGAAGGAGGATGGATCTGAAAGGACCAGTCCCTTGGCTGTGCAAGAAGAGCCAACTGCTAAGAGACAATGAGTTCCCAGTCAATGAATATAAAGTAATATGGCACTGCTCACCCAGAATGAGCAGTTATTTGCTTTCCAACCCAAATTATACAGAAAAGCAGTAAATGTACACTCTCTGCTGTGGACCCCAGGAATGAAAAAGAGAAAGAAACAAGGAAGGCAAGTCCAAACTGGTGGTTATGGGTATGGGAGAAAAGGTGGGGGAGTAACATGAGCCCTCCGATCTGTTCGTGGGAAACATGAATAGAAGACATTTATATGCTCCTCATACCCCTCCCATTCCTTTCTTGATACGATTTCATCTGAAAGGTGCTTGACCTAGGGAAAAAATGCCCTTTGAGGTGGTTCCTGCAAAGCCAGGCGCACATGCTAACTCAGTCAGCACCCGGCAGAGGGTGTTCCCTACAACCCTTCTCAGCCCAGAAATGAGACTAAGGCCTGGCACAGAATGAGTTAAAATGAGTCCCTTCCAACTTTCCCACACAAGGTACTGCTTTGTTCTGTTTAAACTTGTCAGGTCTAAATCCAGGATATTCAAGGTCTTGCTTAAATTTATAATAATTTTCAAATAAACTGTAAGCCTGCAAACTGAAAGGTCGCTGGTTCAATTCCTGGTCAGGGCACATGCCTGGGTTGCAGGCCAGGTCAAGGTCCCAAGTTCAGGGTGTGCAAGAAGCAACTGGTCAGTGTTTCTCTTCCTCTCTCTCCCTCCCTCCCCCCCTCACTAAAAATAAGTAAAATCTTTAAGGCAAATTTTTAAAAAAGAAGTGTAAGAGAACCTAAGTAGGAAATAAAAAAAGAAAGAAACCTCTAACGTGAAATACACTGCCCCAAAGTCCCGTAAGAGATCAAATGACAACTAGAAAACATGCTTCAGTTGGAGCTTTCCCTGAATAACACGCAAATCCAACCTCACAGCTGCTCTCTCCTTCCCCAAAAAAGGGGAGGACTGAACTCTAGTAATGAACCTGCCATGGGGGTGCCACTACCAGATCCTGAAAAAGGGAAGACACATATTTTACCCTTGTGACAGCCTTAAGGCGCCATCTGCAGTTCCCAGCTGAGACTGCAATAAACCCACACCTGCTAGATTGTTAGGATCAACCACTGTTAAAAAAGAAAACAAAGAAACACTAAATTCAAGTCAGAGAGTCCTCAGAAGACCCTGGGTCATAGAGCAAATGCAAACATAGCTTTAAGACACAGTGCCTAGGAAAAGATCTAAAGGCCTTATTGGCTCTATGTTCAATGAGCAACAACAAAAGCTAGTAAATTTGTAGGCTGCTTGATTTAAAGAATGATATATTGTCCAGACCTTGAGAACTTAATAACCCCACAGTACCCTGCTCTGTCTGAACACATCTGAGAATCGCATTTCGTTCTGAGCACCACGATTTAAGAGCAATATTGACAAGAGCCATAAAATGTTCATACCTTTTGACCCAGTAATCCCACCCATGGGAATTTATTCTGAAATAATTCAAGAGAACAGATAAATTAGATGAATGAAGATATAGATGCAGCAGTCTTTATAACAAAAATATATATTAATAGCCTAAATGTCTCCCCAAAAAGGGAATATTATACAGCATTAAAATATAGTGATTTGAAAAAATGTGCTCATGCATGCTACAACATGGATGCATCTTAAAAACATTATAAGAGAAAAAAGCCAGACACAAAAGAAGATGTTGTATGATTCCATTTATATAAAATGTCCAGAAGAGGCACATCTATAGAGACAGAAAGTATATTAGCGGTTGCCTGGAGCTGGGGGGGAAGAAGAGAATAGGGACTGATTGCTAATGGCAATGAGGTCTCTTTTGGGGGTGGTAAAAATATTCTGGGGTTAGTGCTGCTGTTTGCACAGCCTTATGAATATATTAAAACCTGCTAAATTGTATACTTTAAAAGAGTGAATTTTATGGCATGTGAATCAAATCTCAATAAAGTTTATATATGAATTTTTCATAGTAATATATATAAATGCTCATGATTCTGTGAGGGGGAGAAAAACAGTATAAAATTATATCCCTGATATGATTCAATCATGTAGAGTTAATCATGTGCACTTACTGATGAGGACAAAGAGATCATGAATAAATGAAAACAGTGTGACAGAGGCGGATTTTTTTTATTGGGGGGGCGATGGTGACCATTACATTGTTCTTCAAGTCATTACCTATTTTCTTTCCTTCACAAGACAGTGTCCACAACAGGGCACACAAAAGATGACAAACCAAGCCATTTAACGTAAGGCTGGGCTAAAAAGAACCCAGAATCCAGTGTTGAAAGCAATCTTAGAAGTCATGCAAGTCCCACTTCCTCATGCTGCAAGGAAAACCCTGAGGCCCAGAGTGGTGAAGCGGCTCATCCAAAGTCGGCCCTCTGGTCACCAAGAGGCGAAGTAGAATCCCATCTCCTCACTTCTCCATCTGTGGTCTTTCTAACAAACTGCGGTGCTTCCTTAATCAAGGTGATGTTTAATCTGGAAAAGGGAAGATTTAGAGGGATATGAGATGAAGGGCGGGTTCTCACCGAGGCAGGGCTTCTTTTTGGTTTTTGTTCTTTGTAGCAAAAGATGGCTAACCTAGAAAGAAATTATAGTAAAGCTAATTTCAGTCCAATAAAATAGTTCTTAACTATTACAGATATTCAAAAGGTGGAAAAGTAGGACATTTCCTATTCAACAGAAGCCAAAATGGTCATCTCTGAAGCAAGCTATTCTCAAGATTCTACACTAGACAGGGATTTGGGGTGGAGGCCTTCTCAGTTCCCTTCCAACCCTTTTTGAAGGGTCTGTAGCCCTGGCTGGTGTGGCTCAGCGGATTGAGTGCAGGCCTACGAACCAAAAGCCGGTTTGATTCCCAGTCAGAGTACATGCCTGGGTTGCCCTCCAGGTCCCCAGTTGGGGGCATGCAAGAGGCAACTGATCTGTTTCTCTCCCTCTCTTTGTCCCTTCCCCTCTCTCAAAAAATAAATAAATAAAATCTTTAAAAATGTTTTAAAAAGAGGTCCTACGAATTTTTTATTTGCAGCAGTGGGATAATACAAATTCATTGGATTTCATTAAATCAATTCAGGTAGAGACTAAGGAAGACTACTTATTTACTAGTTAGTCTTAGTTGTTTTAAAAAAAAAATTATTTTAACCCTGGCCTGGTAGCTCATTTGGTTAGAACATTGTCCCAACATGCCAAGGTTCTGGGTTTGGTCCCTGGTCAGGGCACATGCAAGAACCAACCAAAGAATGCATCCATGAGTGGAGCAACAAATCAATGTTCCTCTTTCTCTCTCTTCCCCTCTTCCTTTCTTTATCTAAAATCAGTCAATAAAGTTTTTGAAGGGCAATATTTATTTAAAATTATCTTAGTGAATTTCTCCTTTCAGCTGATTTCCACTACATCAGATCCTTTGGGAAGCATGTCATGAGAAAAATCAATGACTATGTCCCAGGGTTGGCATCAAAGTAGAGTTCCCTACCAGAAGTTCTAAATTTTGGTTTTATATAATTTCTTTCTTTTAAGAAAAAAAGGCTGTTTGCAACAACATGAGTGGACTGGACCTTGAGGGCATTATGCTAAGTCAAATAAGCCAGACATAAATGTAAAGACCATATGATCTCGTATGTGGAATCTAAAACCAAAAATAAAAAACAAGGTCACAGATACAGAGAAGAGACTGATGGCTGCCAGAGGCCGGGGCTAGGGGAGTGTGCGGAGTGGGCGAAGGTGGTCAAAGGTGTGAACTTCCAGTTACAATAAATAAGTCCTGGGGATGGGATGTGCACCATGGTGACTACATTTAATTGCACTGTGTTGTATATCTGAAAGGTGCTTTAAGAGTAAACCTTAAAAGTTCTCATCACAAGAAAAAACTCTGTAACCATGTATGGCAATGGATTCTAAGTAGCCTTATTGTGGAGATCATTTCACAATATACACAAATATTGAATCATTATGCTATACACCTGAAACTAATATGAACTATAGTTACACTTCAATTTTTTAAAATAGCGACAGAAATAGAAGGTCATGACTAACAGCACAAATTTATGTCACAATGATCAGAGTTTAAACCCCAGCTTAGCCATTTAAAAGCCATTGGGTAAATTAATCTCCCTATGACTGTGTACTAATTCTATACAGTGGAAAAAATAACCTTCTCTGAGGAGTTGATGGAATTGTTTAATGGAATTCCTTGATTGACATCATTATAGGTATTGTGTTTAACAAGTTGCCTAGATTCTAGAAATAGGTTTTTTTAAAAATATTTTATTTATTTATTTTTAGAGAGAGAGGAAGGGAAGGAGAAAAAGAGGGAGAGAAACATCAATGTGTGGTTGCCTCTCGAGTGTCCCCCACTGGGGATCTGGGCCACAACCCAGGCACTTGTCCTGACTGGGAATTGAACCGTTGACCCCCTGGTTCGCAGGCTCACACTCAATCCACTGAGCTACACCAGCCAGGGTGATTCTAGAAATAGTTTGACAAAATGTTACTGTTATCTTTTAAAAAGAAAGGCTGGACTATACCATTGGCTATTAGATACATGAACAGATGTCCTCTAGGGGTGGGTGGGTAGTCTACCCCTGGCAAGGACTGTTTCAGTACCTGCTCACAGACAGGACAAGAAGGAATCCAAACATGAGTTGATCAGTCTTTTCTACTAAGAGATAATAAGCATTTAACCTCTTTCTCACTTTTCATATTGTGCCCCAGCCATAACCCCCCATCCCCTGCAAAAAAAAATTTTTTTTTTCTTTGGAATGCTTAGTATCAATCCACACTAAAGTAACCAATGGGGGTAAAAGTTGGGTGTCAGACCACCCAAACAATAGCACCTGAAAAATATAAATACCTCTGCTTTTCTGCATAAAAGGATTGAAAACTACTGATATCGGGGGACAGCCTCCCTAACTGAAATGAACCTGCCAAAGGAATGACAAGAAAGTAGTGCAAGGAGAATGTGCAGGTGAAAAGGAGTATCTTGCCCTGATGAGGGAGCTCAGTTGGTTAGTGTATGATCCTGATACACCAAGGTTGTAGGTTTGATCCCCAGTCAGGGCACATACAAGAATAAATCAATGGTCCTGAATGGTGTGGCTCAGTGGATTGAGTGCCAGCTTGTGAACCAAAGGGTCATGGTTCAATTCCCAGTCAGGACACATGCCAGGGTTGTGGGACAGGTTCCCATTTGGGGGTTCAGGAGAGGTAACCACATCTTGATGTTTCTCTCCCTCTCTTTCTCCCTCCCGTCCCCTCTCTCTAAAAATAAAATATTTTTAAAATAAGATACCACTTTACTTTAAAATATATATACACCCGTATTTTTATAACAAAAACAGAATTTGATGACAGTAAAATGATTTTCTAAATCAAGTAAAGCCCTTAATTACTCTTTTGCCTCTTTTACCTTATACATTATTTTTAGTATATTTACATTTTGCAGATGTAGTACCACGTATCATAAGTTAATAAGTTACTAATTAATTGTCTATGAAAATATCTCATTAAAATTCCACGTAATAATTTGACAAATTGTGTTTTTCGAAGGAAACGTATGTCACTTTGGCAACTTTAAAAAGGTGTGAAAGTTCTTTTGGTCTTGAAATCATGGAATATAAAGTCTTTGGCAAAAAGCCCTGGCTGGTGTAGCTCAGTGGATTGAGCTTGGGCCTGCAAACCAAAGGGTCACTGATTCGATTCCCAGTCAGGGCATGTGCCTGGGTTGCAGGCCAGGTCCCCAGTGGGGGGGGCATGCAAGAGGCAATCACACATTCACGTTTGTCTCCCTTACTTTCTCCAAAAATATATAAATAAAATCTTTTTTAAAAAATGAGCAAGACTGGTATAGCTCAGTGGATTGAGCACCAGCCTGTGAACCAAAAAGTCACCAGTTCGATTCCCAGTCAGGACACATGCTTGGGTTGCAGGCCAGGTCCCCAATAGGGGGCATGTGAGAAGCAACCACACATTGGTATTTCTCTTCCTCTCTTTCTCCTCCCCTTCCCCTCTCTCTAAAATAAATAAAATCTTTTAAAAAATGAGCAAGAAAGCTGGAGTTAAGGCATAGAATTTTAACATCCTGTGCCTGGTCTCCAGTCTTCCTCTGCACCCTGGACCGTTTCTTCTACACTTGGCTAGTAACTGGGAATTAAGTAAGGTTCCCTTGAGATACTCAAGCTGCTGTTTCCCTGGGGTTTCCCCTAAATCTCCATAAAGACATGAGATATAAAATCATTAACTCTTCCATGAGTCCCCATAAAACAATGGCATCTGTCCCTTCTCCAATATCCCAACACACTCTTTTTACACCTGTTAACTCAAAAACTGAACGAGGCTGACTTTGATATCTGCGCATCTGTGTGTGAGCGCCCAGGCAGCGAGGTGTTGCAGCTTCAGAATCAGATCCTAAGTTTGCATCTGAGGAGTCAGCCAGTCCAACCACCCATGTAAAGTTTGAGGACTCCCCACAATACTCCTCCAAGCAGAGGAGTCTGTGAGGGGGGGACCCACCACCCCCTACTCCCCAGCATCTTGTTCCTTCTTAGGAAAAGTGTAGCTCTTGGAAAGTTCTCCTACAAATGGAATTAAATATTTTTTCTGAAATTTTGAAGTTTAACATCAGCCTTATCTCTTAGTAATCCACAGAATAGATCAAATCCCTTTTGTCACAGAGTAATTTGTAAAATATTAGAATCTTCAATTTTTTTCTTCAAACTCCTAATCCAGTGCTTTGCACATTTTAAAAAATGTTAAATAAGCTTCCTCCCTCACTCATTAATGTACTAGGGGTGGGATAAGGTAGTATATTCTCTAAAAGATATTTTATTGGTTTTACAATGTCTTTCATTTCATTTTATGGTTTTAAGGAAAAAAAATAGTGAGGAATACAACTGCCAAGAACTCAGAAATTCAATACATAAATACATCCCTCCACCACATTAGCTTCATCATCCCTTTAAGGTTTTCTCATCTCCACTACAAGCAGCTTCTTTAATGCTGTTGGGTGCCCCCTGTGGGCAAAGCTGGGCTGGGACAAGCTGCCCAGCTCTGCCAGGAAGAGTCCATCCTCAAATTTCTTCTCACCTCTAGAATCCCCTGGGCCTCCTGGGCTGACTCAGGACTTCATATGCAGCCTGGATCTCCAGGAAGTGCCTCTGAGCCTCTTCCATCTGGTGCCGGTTATGGTCAGGGTGCCAGATCTTCACCAGCTCCCGGTATCTCTGATGTATTTCTTCATTTGTTGCCCCCTCTAAGAGACCCAAAACCTTAGGGAAGCAGAAACTGACACGTTAGAATCCCATAAGTTGTCAGGACACCTGGGCCTTTCTCTGCTCCCTTGTTAAATCAGGCTGTGATATCTCTGGGATGGGCTCCTACTTGACCATAGAAAAGGCCTAGAGCCCGACATTAGAATTCCAGCCTTTTGAAACACGGACAAGCTCTGGATCTCATGGCAAGAACCAGAATCTGCCTTTAATCACAGCTGCCCATTTTCCAAACTGAAACTTCACTTCTCTGACAAGATCTCCTCCTTGCGAGAGAAATAAGTGTGTACGGCCACCAAAGACATGTACAAGAGTGTTCATAGCAGCCTTATTCAGGATAGTCCCATAACGGAACCCAAATGTATCAAGAGTGGACGAATAAATTCTGGCATACTCATACAATGGGATGCTGTACAACAATGAAAACAAGCAATTTACAATTGTGTACAACAATATGAATAAATCTCACAGACATGAGGCTGAATGAAAGCAGACACAAAAGAGTACATACTGAATGATTCCACTTATATGAAGTTCAAGACTGGGCAAAACCAATCTGTGGTAACAGAAGTCAGACAGAGGTTACCTCCCAGGAAAGGAGTATAAGCTGGAAAGGAGAGCGAGGGGCTCTTCTTAGGGGTGGAAACATTCCATACCTTGATCTGAGTGGTGGTTACATAGGTCTGTATGTGAAATTAGTATTCTTTGTATATGTTATACCTCAATAAAAAGTAGATAAAATACACATATTTTTCCCACTACTAGGGCCTCCGCACCTTCCCCCATTACACAGAGAAACCCAAAGAAGCCAGGACACCCTTCTGGGGCCCAACCCAGCAGCCATGAAAACAGGACTTCCACATTAGGGCACCAGCTCCAAAAAGGCTTAGTCTAACTCCCAGACAGGAATGAGAGGAAAGAAAGCCTTACCTGGTAAGCCAGCTGACGCTTCTCATCCTGAAAACTGTGAACGAACTCATAGAGCTTCTCCCACTCCTGGAAGTAGCTGCTGCTGAAGCCAAGATTCCCCACCAGCAGCCTCCAGACACGGTAAGGCAGGAGGAGGACAGACTCCATGAGACGGCCAAGGAGGGGGAAAAAGCTGAACCAATTCAAGAAGGAGCCAAGGGTCTCTGCCACATAGCTGAGGGTGGCAGCTGTGTTGCAGAGGGTGCTGTATGCCAGTGGGCCCGTGAAAGCAAGGTAAGCTAAGCTCAGGCGGTAGAGCCGCACACTGAGTGTCTCTGACCCAGCTAAAGCTTTGTAGCGGCGATGCTTCTGGGCTGTGATGCTGGCCGCCAAGCTGATGGGCAGGATAGCTATGGGGCGGCCATAGAAGATAGGGGAAGTAAGAAAGGCCACCCCTAGTGTGTTCTTAAAGTCTGAGGTCTGGTTGCCAACAGCAGCCACCAGCAAGACTCCTAAGCCAACTGCCAGTGGGAGGCCCACAACATAGAAGCTGGCCATGAAGGAAAGGCTAATGAGAGCCACGAGGCCAAAATAGATGCCTACCATCACCTGGGCGGCAAAGCGAATGGGACTCAGAGGGGGTGTCTCCCCTCCTGAACTGTGCCTCTGTCCCTGGGCTCTGTTGGCCTGAGCTACAAAGCTTGGGAGCTTCCAGAACTCCCAGAGCCAACCTAGCCCGCCACCCCCCAGGGTAAGCATCCAGAGCAGTGCATGGCTGTCTCTGCCCAGGTACAGGTGGTGAAGCCCAGCAGGGCCCCCGATAGCCCAGAGGACATAGGTCATCAGGAGACCCTTGGCCATCCTTTAGGGAAAAGGTCTCAGGACAAGTCTGGTGGCATCTGACATTGCTCAGAGTGCAGAACTCTGGGGTCCTCTGTGAGAATCATGGCCATCATGGCCCCAGAGTTATCCTTAGACCCTAGGAGATGGAAGAAAGCAGCCATGAGACTATATCCAGGTCACAACACAGTAACCATATCTCCTTCCCGGGACAGAGCCCAGATCTTCCTTAGTGTCCCTGGAAAGCTGCTCCACCTGGACCCTTTGGACTAACACCTCATGTCCATTTTTGACAACCGCAGCGACTCCAGATTTAGGGGACAGGAATGTTTCAAATGCTTTCACTTGAATAACTGAGAACCCAACACAGGGACAAAAAAAATCAAAAGCTTAAATTTTCGACTTTCCCCCAGACCACTGGCCCGGGGAATGACTCGATGGGGAGTGGAGTGCGTTGGATGCCCTTCTAAAGGCCCTCCACACTTTGAAAGTTCCTGCCCAACTCTGACTATGGCTATCCTCAGACACTCGGCCAAGATTTTAGCCCTTCTCCAGCCTTCCCAGCTCCCCAGGCCATGAAATCTTCCCACGTGTCAAACTTGCAAAAGGTCCTGAATTCGCTCCACTTAAACGGAGGACTACGTTTTAGCCTAGACCCTGGCACCCCATAACTCACCACCTCCCGTCAGGGCACACCTGGAAAGCCTCTCCAAAGCAGCCATGAACCCTCAGAACACCAAACCGGATGCCAAAGTGTGCCTGCCAGTCTCCCCTCCTCATAGAGCGGGCCTCGGGACCACCAGCCAGTCCCTACCAGCCCCAGGGCGAGGGGCCGTACCTGGGCGCCCCGGCTCCCAGGCTCGTCAGACCAGTCGCTTCCTTGGACCACAGAGCCAAAATGGCCCCTCTCACTCCGCTCCCACTTGCATCCAAATGGACTTTGTCTTTCTGTGTTTGCAGTGTCACGGAAGTCAGATCGTTGGGGCCAGGCCCCTCCCTAAGGCCCTCCCCGGCCCCCTCGGGATCACCTGTCTGCCTCTGGCTCCCCTGGCCCGCCCTCTCCGACAGTCAGTGGAAGGTTTTCGGGGCGTATCCGGCCTCCCCAGACTCCAAGGGGCGGGGGACGTGCCCAACTCCAGGCCGAGCGCTCCTGCACCGCGGCGCCGCATCCGCCAGGTGGCGCTGCTGCTTACATAAGGGCCCGCCGGGCCCCTCGAATCACCTTGTCCATTTTCCCGGGCAAAGCCGCAGTCCCCTACAAAGGCAAAAATAGTCCCTGGGTCGCCCTTTTCCACTCCGACAAATGGGAGGGTGACTCCCCTTCACCTCAAGAAGCACTCTCCTCTACCGCTACTTGTCCTTAAAGACTGCCTTGGATGGCTCCACTTCCAATTCCTGTATGGCAGGGACACCCAAAGATAGGCTGCAGAAAGAGACTCTCCCAACCCCCCCCCCCCCCGCGCGCACACACACATCCGAGTTTGCCTCGCCGCCCCGTTCCAGGCGAGCCAGTCAGGGGGCACTACATCTAGACCTGAGCCTGAGACCTCAGGAGCCTCTCGATCCAGCAGGAACCTCAGGTCTGCTGTATTCCGCCAGCTATGGCGAAAGGGAGAACCAGGAGCAAAAACGGGTAGGGGTGATGGGAGAACCGCCTTGAGAGCAAGGCCGCAGTCTGCCTTCCTCTCGCCTCGATGCTGGGATGGAGTTGGGCTGAAAGATGCCTTCATTTTAGTATCCCGGCCTCCAATCCTGGTTCTGTTATGTGACCTTGGCCAAGTCATGCCGCTTCTGGGGACTGTTTCCTCCTCTTTACAGGAAAGGCTTGGCTCTCCAAGGTCTCCTAGCCTTGACTTGGGGGTGGGCTGGGCCTGGTGAGCCTCACTCACGTCGCCTCCCCGCAGGTGGCAATTTCTGTTCCCTCCACAATCCCAGGCCCCTCAATCCTTATCCCAGCCCGGGGAAGGAAGACGGCGCTCCCTACTGCCTGTTAGAGCGCTTTGTGGGGCCAGGGCTGAGAGGGGCCGGAGGAGACGCGGGCGCCGCCCGCTGGGGGTGGGCGCGGACCCCGGCGCTGAATAATGAATGAGCCTTAATTGGGCCCGCACTGCGAGGCGGCGCGCTAAGCTCAGCAAACAGTTCTGGCGGCGGCCTCCGCCGCTGCACAAACAAACTCTCTCCAGGCGCGGGGACAGGGGCGGAGGAGGCAGCGGCAGCAGGGGGGAGGGAGGGCAGGCCGCCCAGGCCCCTGGACCACGGATGAAGCCAGGGGTGTGGGCCTGCGTTGGCCTCCCAGAGAGGAGGCTCAAGGCTCAGGAAGCGAGGACTGGGGAGGGAGAGAAGCGGACTGTGCGGAGGGAACCAGGGGCCCCAGGGCGACCTGAGCGCGAGGAAAAGATGGAGAAACGAGTGGAGGGCGGAGGAGAGAGGGAGAAGTAAGAGAGGGAAACGCGCACCGGGGGAGGGACTGCAGCGGGGCGGAGGCGAGAGAAGAGCTGTTACCGAGAGGAAAGGGAAGAGCGATGGAGGAACAAGCGAAGGGAGGCGCCAGGGGCCAGGAGAAGAAGAATTGGAGAAGAGTCAGGGAGAGGGATGGGAGGTGACCGGAATGAGAACTAGAGGGCGGCGGGGCGGGCGGAAGGCGCCCGTGTCTCCGCCTGGGCCCGCCGCGCTCCCGCCCTGGCGCTCTCTCCAGTCGCCCGCACTCACTTTGTCACAATTACGGGGCCGTCACTCGGCCCGGATTGTTTTCCCCAAATTGTTGTTCTATAAGCTGGCGCGGGGTGGGGAGTTGGGGGATCCGACCAGCCGAAGTGGGAGCGAGGGTCTGAGCTGCTCTGGGGGCGTGGTGGTGCATTTACCAAGAAGCGGGCCCGGGGCAAGCACGTGAATCCAGAGGCCCTCGCGGGAATTCGGGCTACCTCCCCAGCCTCGTCGCTGATCCGGCTTTTAACCTTCCTTGTTCTTTTCAGACGCGCTGCCTCGGTTTCCCCAACAGAGAACTTCAAGAATTGCAGGGCAGGGGAGCCGGAGGCAGTTGTAGGTTGGGGCCTAAAACTCCCCGATTAATCCATTCTTTTCTGTTCTTCACTATCCCCGTCACAGGGGTGGGGGTATATCCCAGTTCAGCCCCCCTGAGTGGCTGGACGCCCACCCCTTTCCCGGCCCCGCCCTCCAGCCTGGGTGCCCCGCACCGCTTTGCTGTCCCTCAATTCCGCAAACATCTGTTGCGCTCCCAGCGTGAGTCAGAGCCGCGCCAGCCAACCCCCGCCCCCGCCCCCTCGCCCCAACAACTGTCCCCCGACACCCGCCCCTTCCCTGCCCCGCCGGCCTGTAGGCTTCTTGACAGCCGCCGCCGAAGCCCAGGCCCCGCGGGAGCGGCCGCAGAGGAGCCGCCTCACGGTTGGCTCCGGCACCGGCCTCCCCCGCGGCTCCAGGGGCAACGGAGGGTAGCGGCCGCTGAAGCGAGACCGGAGCCGGCCCGCAGAGTTGGCGGAGCTGAGCAGGGGAGGAGGGGACCGCTGGGCGGGCTCGTGTCCCTATCTCGAAGGCTTGTCATTCCATTGCCCTGGGGTTCGCGCGGGCAGGGACCCTGCCTGGCTCCACGTGCCTAGGACGGGTCTGGCTCCCCGAGACCCCTCCCCCACTCCTCGTGATTTACACCCGGCTCCGCGCAGCGGCCGCTTCCCAATCAGGAATATCGACCCCGGGCGGGGCCCCGGGGCCGCATCGATCCCTCAAAGACTCGGGATTTAAAAATGTCAAATTTGCCTTTTCCAGGAAGGCGGAGTGGGCGAGGGCCTGGAGAAGGGCGGCTTGGAGTGGGGCGGACAGCGGGGCATCGACCAGGCGCCTGTGCCCTGAATGAGAAGCGACCTGGCCGTGGCCGGGCCCTGACATTGACTGGCCGTCCCTCCGTTGCAGTTGCCTCTGGATGGGAGCAGGAAGGGAGCCCTACCCGCTCTCTTCATTCCAATGGGCCTCACTGTTGCCCTGAAGTATTCCCAGAGGGAGAAGCCCCAGAGGAACCCAGAGAGACCCCCAAATATAGGGAGACAAATTTGGAAAATATCCCTAAATGTGGAGACATGCAGACACAAGGAGGAGGGCTGCAGAAACAAAGATACAGAGGCTCCAAGAGATAGATACCTTCGCTATAAGGAATAGCAAGGCAAAAGGAAGATGGCTGAAAGACACACTGAACAAAACAGGGGACCAGAGATCCAGAACCACCCTAAATCTCTGCCCTGCAGACCTGGGAGATTCAGAGCTGGGGAGAAGGATCATCAACCTTTTGGTGTGTTTGAGAGATCGGAGGAGAGTGGAGACAATGTCACGTAATGAGAGTTATCAGGGAGAGGAATTAGAATATGACTATCATTATCCTCCCAAGGTGTCAACTAGTAACGACCTGAGACCCAAAAAGCAGGAATCCCAAGAGCCACTAGCGTAGGCCCCAAAGAGGTGGGTGGTCTTGGAGGTCTGATGGTCTGCCTCTTCCCTTCCTGAGATCCACCTCCTCCTGCTGATCACCAACGGCCTGAGAAAGCCAGGTGGGTTGAGATCAGATCGGATATTAGGACTGTATATGTGATGGAGACTGTGTGTAGACTATAGAAAACTGGTAGTAACCACTTCCTCCCCCAGGACTCAGCAACTGGGTCTCCAGACTTTGAGGGAGGAAATATCCACCACTTCCAGGAAGCCTGGGAAAAGGATGATGTTTGGGGTGCAGGTGGGGAGAGGGAGCAGTCGTCCGGACCAGCATTCTCACAGGTAACACGTATCTCCCTACCCCAGCAGCGCACCGTGCGCGCTGCCATTTCCTACAGAACTGAAAACAGAGCTGACAGCCAGTGGTGGGGGGAGGGGGCACAGACACGCAGGGGAGGCAGCCGCTCATCCTCAGACCCTCGCAGCTCACACCTCCACTGACAAAATCAGGCTGACACATCCCTACCACTGACACACACAGGCACTGCCCCTCATGCGAGATCCACACGCATCAATCCCTGTCACACACATCTCTGTGTGTGCAGACACGCACAATTTCTCCCAGGTTGGGTAGAAGCTCCTAGTCCTAAGGCCTGTCTGCACCCTTTCTTGGCATCTCAGACCTTAAGTTGCCTAACCTGAGGAGAGGGCTCAGGTCCCCCTCTCTGCTCCCCAAATTCTGCAACCAGTGCCAGTCCCAACAGCTGAAAGGCCAAGATCAAGAAGCCAAGTACCAGGATCGAGGCCAAGATCGGGGAGCTGATCAGGCAATAGGGCTGTTAAACGCCTCCCTTACTCTTTCTCTCCTGCCACAGGCCTCTTCCCGGCACATCCACTCGCGGCCCGCCCGACCCGCCGCCCGCCTGTCAGTCGAGTAATGAATGCGCGCTCGGGGCCCGGGCCCACCTCCTCCCCCCGACCGAGTCGTTCATCACTGCCAGCACCGCCCACCTCTATGCTGCTCGCTGTGAGGGTTAAGTGGTCCAGGCGGCGAGAGCCCCTCTCCCCCCCGCCTCGACCACTAATTGTCAGATTGAGATGTTGATTTGTCAGCTGGTGGCTAGCACCAAAGAATCCGCAGCAAAAACCCGGACTCCTTGAACTTCCTCTAGGCCTCATTCGGGCTCATTCAGCCTTGGAGTTTTTCCTGATTTGATGTAGGTGGGTTGAATTTCACTTAAGAGATGGGGGATAGAAGCGCAGTATCTTTCTGTTCTGATAGAGGCGCAGCAGGCTACCGACTCTCAGTTTCCATAAAGGGTCTTGTCCTGGGCGCAGTTCCACTCGTACAGACCCGAGACTCTGGGCCTTCGGTCCTCCCAGCAGTGGGCGCCGGGGCCAACAGTCTCTCCTCCCCAGGAGCTACCCCCGCTTCCTCAAGGGAAGCCCCCAGGCACCAGTCCCCCAGCCCGCCTTCAGGAACCCCCACCCCGACCCCCGGGCACATCCTGCCCTCTCTCCTCCAGGCGCCTCCTGTCTCCGGCAGCCCTTCGTAGTCCCGCAGGAGGCGCTCTGGTGCAGGTCCGCCCGCACTCTGCCCTCAGCGCCTAGGCCGCTGTGCCAGCACCCCCCCTCCCAGCCCCGGCCCAGGGGCTCCCCCGGCGGCCGGCTGAGTGACGGGCGGCCGGTGATTATGCAGAGCGGGGAGCGGGGTGCGCCGCGGGCGGCAGCGCTGACCCTTCACATTTCCGATCCGCCGGGACCCTCATCCATCCGAAGCTGCTCTTTGTCTGGCCGCCTAATTGCCGGCGGACAGGATGGATGGTGGGACCGACAGCCGCGGAATCCCTAATAAAGGCCGCGGCCGCCGGGGAGGGAGCGCGGGAAGGAGGGGGAGCAAGAACGAAGGCATGGAAGGAGGTGGGAGGAAGCACCGGGCCGCGGCCACAGAATCAGGGACACTATGCGCGGTACGCAAGCGAGCCAGGCTGGCCTAGGGAGCGGGGTCAGGAATCTCGGGTCCACCCGGGTCTGGGCGAAGTGGGTGTGGGGCTCGTTAAATCTCCTGCCTGTTGGACAAGAGGAAAAAGCTAGGGGCCCTGGGCACAAAGAGCATCCTAGGACCGAAGCCCCTTAGCGGAGCCCTCGAGGCTTTGAGCTTGGCGCTGCCTCCGGGGCTCTGAGCCCTCAACAGCCTGCACCCCTCCCTCAGCTCCCTGCAACACTCCTCCTCTGCCCACCTGTCCGTCTCTCAGCGCGGGATCCAATATCCCGGCGGAGAAATGAGGGGTCTGACAGCTGTCTGTGCAGCCGCTCACCACATTTCATTAACTGGAGGCTGGAGCGGCAGGACAGCGGGGACAAGGGCCTCACAAAAGGAGGTGGGGAGGAACGTTGGGGTGAGGAGCTGCACCTGACCAGGGGTCAAGGGCTGCAGAAACAAGTCAGCAGCGTGCTGTGGCCTGACAGACACCCTGGAAGCGATCTCTACCCGCTCCCTGTGGCGCCAGGAGCCGGTCCTCTGCCCTGTGGGCACTAGCGCAGTCCTTTGAACCCAAGGCGGCACTGAACTGCGGGTCCGGGCACCGGGGGCTCCTGCAGCAGATGAGTGGAAGCCATAGACTGGGAGGCACACTCGCCCTCTCACCCGGAGCCTGAGGTCTACGGACCCTCTGTGCGAGGGGGCGAATGGAAGGCAGGCTCCAGGGTCACGACTGTTTTCTCAGCTGGTGGTGGGAGGAGGACAGCAGTCCTCAGTCCTCTGGGCCAGCTCTCCTCCCTTCTGCCTCCTGAGCACATTTTCTTTAGGTTCGCTTCTTTTCCTTCTCCCTCCCTCTTTTCTCTTCGACGCGGAGCACCACTTCTTTGCAGCCACCATCCACTGACATCTGCTAGCTAGCCGTTGAGCACCCACTGGGTGGCAGTCTCTGTAGTGCTGATGGTTAGAGATGGAGGTCGCGCTGAGCCAAGTACTCGCCCTGTTGGCTTCACACGCAGGTCTCCCCTGCAACAGGCGTTCAGATCCTGCTCCGCACTCCTGTCCCGCTTCTCTCACCCTTCCGCTGCCTCCGGTGCCTCTTCTCCAACGCAGTGAGAAGGAAGCTAGGAGATTGGAGCTCTAGTTTTAGAGCTGCCACTTACAGGGTGATATAGGACAAGCCATTTTTTTTCTTTCAAGGCCCCAGTTTCCTCATGGAGACAATATATCTACCTCCCACGGTGCTGCGAGGATGCACTGAGAGCTTGCATGTAAAAGCCCTGACACACAGTAAGCATTTAATAACGTTACTTCCATTTCCATGCTATGAGGTGGGCAAAGTTCCTTTCTCTTCATATAGGGTCTAGTACTAGGAAACCCAGACTGCTTCCAATAGAGGTGGGAGCTGAAAGCCAGAACGTGTGTACAGGGTGGGAAAGAGAAGAACCACATCATGAATGACCCTAAAAGATGAGGAAGGAAAGAGTGTAAAGTGAGGGGGAAAGTGCTTCCTTAGATTTTTAATACAACATTGGCCAGCTGGTTCCTCTCTTCTTACAGATGAGGAAACTGAGGTTTGTGGAGGTTACACTGCAAATGACAAGGGCCGATCACACTGCCAGGGTCTTCCCTCCCATGAGCCCTTCATTGCTCATCTCCTCACCTCCTTTTTCCCCTTGAGGGCATTTCGGTCCGTGATAAGGAGTGTGGGAGAAGGAACAAAAAGAGAGAGCCCTCAAGAAGCCAGGGCCTTTCTGCTAGACTTCATGAAATTTTAACATGAAAACTTCCACAAAGTAGAAGGCATGTATTACATGCAAATCATATGCTAATCACATGCTAATCAAAAGTCTGATCCTCAGAACTCTGAGGCACACCTGACTGTAAGCCCTGGGGAAAATTCTTGGGAGGACCCTGGGTTCCAGGACAGGATGGATTCCATTTAGAGTGAGGTTATGGAGTTTGGGTTCAATATTAGCATTGGAGAGGAGTCAAGTATATAATTCGGAGTTAGGATCAGGGTTAGTGCAGAGTCAAGGGTGGAGGTAAAGGCAGAATTGAAGACTAGGCTGTGCTTTCATATAGGGGAGCCTAGGGGACTCCTTAAGGGCTTCCTCTCCCTCTTCTCCCCCGTCAGCCTTGTTCCCATCTCCACCGCTCCTTCTGTGCCCTGTAGCACAACCTTCTCTGTCTACCTCCCATTCCCAACCATATCTGGAGACCTCCCTGGGGCCTCCCAGGTTGGCTGCCTGAGGAGCTCTGGGTAAATCATCCCAAATCCCAGCCTGGGCCCCAGAATTTCCTCTTGAGCCCAGACACTTGGCTTCTGACCTCAGGAGCATGGACTGATCTTGACCCTACCAAGATCCCTCCTTGTGACAGCTGCAGGCGAAGCAATAAGGACCTGGTGAGCTAGCAGCTTCATTCCAGAGTGTGGGGAAAGAGCAACAGAACATGAATAAATTCATGGAGCTGGCCCTTCAGCTCCCTGTGAGCCAAGCCTGCTTCCCCCACCACACACACCCTTTGCCGCCTGCAGCCCTGCTGGTCACCGCAGCTCGTAGCCTGGGCTGCCGGGGATAGGAGGAGAAGGGAAGCTCCAGTGAGAAGAGGGCTGAGACCTGAAAGGGGCTGAGGTGAGAGGCTCAAAAAGAGGGACTTGGTGAATAAGAGAGTGGGATGGGGAGCAGGGCTGAGCAAAGATTGCCCCTGGTGTGGCAGGAAGGAGAGGGGTGGCAGGACCTGGGGTCAGTGGGGCTTGAGGATTGGGCAGGGGAGGCTGATGCAAGCCCTGGCCTGATCTCTCCTCTCTGATCCATCCATCATCCAGCCTGGGGGAGCAGATCCAGAATTAAACATGCACGGGGCAACATGGCCCTCAGACCCCCACCCCCACCCCAGGAAGACAAATGGCGACAAAGACCTTGAATAAAATTTGTATTTATGGTTGGAGGAGGAGGCCCCTCCCCCACTGACTGCCAATTCTTTCTCTCCCAACCCTTTCAAACATGTAGGAGCTTTCCTCTATACAGGCCCAGCCTCAGCAACCTCTTTCTCCCTGCACCAGTATGGGCTGGGAGAGGCAAGAAAAGGGTACAGGAAACAAGAAATGAGGAAATCACCTTCACCCAATAATCATGCTGCAGTGTGCCTCGTGCCCTCCATTTTACACATCATATTCCCATACATCACAGTCCTGGCTTATGCTGGTCTCTAAGAGGTCTTTTGCAGCTGTCCACCTTCAGGGTCTTCAAACATCCCCTCTTTGCCTGCCCCGGAGCCCCTTCCCCAAGCCTCTGGCCCTAGGGTCCCTGTAAGCAAGCATTTTCCCTCAGAGAGGCCAGACCCTAAGGAGGAATGCAGCCACTGTCTTTTTCTCTGGACTCTGACCCCTCACAGAGAGGGATCTATCACAGCTTGAGCTCCCTCTTGATCACCCCGAATGGCAGACACAGCCACCTCTTCTTACTGGAGGGAAGCCGCCTGGCACTTAATCTGTATTTTGGTTATGGTAATTTGCATAGCCAACTTCAAACTCCTGCTTCAAATAGTTATTATGTGGGGTCCTACTTCTCTGGGTTTCAATGTAACCATAGACCTATAAGGAAGGGGAAAGGAAGGTGGTAGAAATCCTAGGGCTGGACAAAATCTGGGACTAGGGCAGAGCTGGAGGTAGGCTGGGCTGGGCAGAGCAAGGGACAAGAGCTGCTTTCTGATGGTTTTCCCCAATGTACTCTCCGTCCAGTCCTGAGATGGCATTCACAGGGTCCCATATTTAAGGACTAAGAGAAAGACAAATATAAAATCTCCCTTCCAATAGCCCTCACACACACACACACACACACACACGCACACACACACAGACAACACAATCCACAATCTCACTCACCCAGGGACACACAAGTCCAGGGTCCCATGGCCATGTCCGCACCCGCCAGCACACTGTCACAACGCACAGGCCCAGAGCCTACCACTCCGCTGAAGAGCCGCCCCGCCCCCCTGTCTTCCCCACAGTTGATATGTCACATTGGAGTCCGAACACGGACCTGGGTGTCTCTCTGCAGCGCGCCATTTACATTTCTCTCTCGATCTGTCAACCTGTCTCAGCTCCTGTCTCTCTCTCTCTGTCTCTGTCTCCCCCTCTCCCCCTCTGGGGCTGTCAGTTAGTCTCTTTTCCAAGCTTTGTCTCTGTCTCTCCGTCTCTATCTGGCTTTCTGTCTCTTTGATTTCTGTCGTTCCATTTCCTGCGTTCCTGCCCGTTTCCTGCTCGCTTCTACAGGCGAGTCTGTTTTCTCACTCTTACTCTCCCTCAGTCTCTCGGCTGCTCTGCGCTCCCCAGCGCTGAGGGTCGAGGGGAAGGGTGGCTGCAGATTTGCCTTTTCTAGTTCAAGCCAACATGTACCATTGGACCCTTTACCATATGATTGACATTCCCATCATGGGCACTGAGAGGTGTGGGGTGCTGAATTTCTTTTTGCTCGCCCTTCTTGTTTGTTTGTTGGATTTTCTTTTCCTTTTTCTTTTTCTGGGGGTGCATGGGGAGCTCTTTTTAGCTCAAGAATTCACCTCTGTCTTTTCTGTGTGTATCTCACCCCCCCTTTTTTTAAATAAAAAATCCATCGCTATTTCTGGTTTCCTCTGGGCTCTAGAAATACCCAAGTCGGGATAGAGGCTGAAAGTAAGGCTAGGCGGGAACAGTGAACCCCTGCAGAATCCGCTCTGAGCCAGGCATCAACCAAGAGGCGGGGGTCCGCTGCCTGCCCCGCCCCCGTACTTCCCGCTCTGGGCACCAGGGGTCGCTCCACCGCGGGTCGCTTATAGCGGCTCCCGGCGCGCGGCGGCTCACACCACTGGCACAGCCACCCGGGGAGGGAGGAAAGGAAGGTTAGGGACGCAGAGGGGGAATGCGCTAGCAGGAGAGACGCGCGGGGCCCTGACTCTAGCAGAGGCTGGTGCCGCGGCCGGGGTAGAAAGGCGGATTGGTGGTCGCCGAGAGCCAGAGCGCAAACCTATGAGGGGATCGCGTCCGGTGGTTGCCACCCTCGGCGCAGAGCCCGGGACGTCCGGAGAGCGGAGAGGAGTCCCGGCTACGGTCAGGAGAGATCCGTCTGGGTAGCTGGGCACCTAGGCTCCGCGCCATCCTTGAGAAAGAAGCTGTCCAGAGAGCAAGCATCCTAGATCTGTGAGAACCAGCCGCCCCAGAAGCCGCAGATGTCAGACGCCCGGGAACGTTAGGCTGAACAGGAGGGTAACAGAGGACCACGGGCTCTGAACCGTCGGGAGCTGCCCCGGCCCGGTCCAGGCGGGACCTCCACCTTGACAGAAGGTGTGGGAACTGCACCGCTGAGGCGAGAGCTTGCAGGGGACTGGGGGGCCAGGCGCGGCCGTCGGGGTGGTCCCGACCCAGGCGCGAGCCCGGACCCAGGCGCGAGCCCGGCCTCCGCCTCCGGGGCCCACAGAGAGCTCCGCGCCTCCGCCGCCATTGCGCCCAAGAGTGAGGAGGACCTGCTGGCCCTGGCCGCGTCGCGTCTGAGCCGCCGCAAGCGGGTGGCGGGTGCGGCCGTCGGGGTGGCCATGGTGCTGCTGCTGCTGGTGGCTATTCCGCTGCTGGTGCACAGCTCCCGCGGGCCAGCGCACTACGAGATGCTGGGTCGTTGTCGCATGGTGTGCGACCCGCATGGGCCTCGAGGCCCAGGACCCGACGGCGCGCCTGTCTCCGTGCCCCCTTTTCCTCCAGCCTCCAAGGGCGAGGTGGGCCGGCGCGGGAAGGCAGGTCTTCGAGGGCCCCCGGGACCGCCAGGTCCCAGAGGGCCTCCAGGAGAGCCGGGAAGGCCAGGTCCTCCCGGCCCTCCTGGCCCAGGCCCCGGCGGCGTGGCGCCCCCTGCCGGCTACGTGCCTCGAATTGCCTTCTACGCTGGCCTGCGGCGGCCACACGAGGGTTACGAGGTGCTGCGCTTCGACGACGTGGTGACTAACGTGGGCAACGCTTACGAAGCGGCCAGCGGCAAGTTCACCTGCCCCATGCCGGGTGTCTACTTCTTCGCTTACCATGTGCTCATGCGCGGCGGAGACGGCACCAGCATGTGGGCTGACCTGATGAAGAATGGACAGGTGAGATGCCCCTCTCCACGCAGCCCCAGATTCGCCGAGTAGCTTTCTAAATCTCCCTGCACTCATTGCACAACCCGGACCCCTTCCCGGGACAGCGTCACTGAATCCAGGAATGCCAGGCTGCCACATCCCAGGCAGCGCTCAGTCAGGAGGCATTCCAGTGTGAGGGCATTCAGCTTGGATTTTTTAAGGAAAAGGTGAAAAACACTGGCTCATTTACCATCAGCTCTATGAGCTAGTCCCAGGGCTTGGGGCCAATTCTAGAGCGGCCTTACACTCAGCTGATACTGAGTCAGTAGGTAGAGGTGAGAAATCGTACGGTAGCTCAAGGCACCAGCCAGTAACCGGAAGATACGGATTTGGAGAAGGAAAGAGGCAAAGGATGGGCTTGGAGGAGGAAAGGCAAGGTGGAGAATGTGGGGCCTACCGGACCAGGCCCCACATCTTCACGGGCAACCTCTGGCCTTCAGGTTCTGCTGCTCCCTGCCCCTGTGGTCAGAGTCGCTGCCACCTTGGCCTGGGAGAACAGCCCCCAAGGACTTAGCTTGAGGATCCAGGACACACACAGGGGGAGTGAAAGGCCTCAGGCATGAGGGCTTGTTTAGGTGCCTAGGCTGCCAAGCAGCAGGGGATAAGGTTGGGACGTGGCGGTGACCTCCGAATACCCCGCGCGGGTGGCTGGTGTCGACTGTGCCTTGCCGCATCAGGCCTGCTCATCCTGGCTGTGGGAACCTGCGTCCTGTACCGGCTACAGCACTCTACTGCTTCATGACCCGCATGCACTGCATTGGGGTGGCCTTCCAGCAGCCTCCCCTCCTGGAATCCAGGGAAAGGGAGAGAGTGTGCGTGTGTTTATGGGAGTGAAATAGAATATGTGTGCAAGGGAGTGTGTGTGTGTGACTCGAGTGTGTCTGTTGTTGCAGGGGTGTGAAGGTGTGAAAAATAAGAGCGTTTCTTGTTTCTACCTGCAGGTAGTGATGAGTAGGTGTGTGTGGTCTATGAGGGGTCTCTGTGAGGGGTGGAGGGGACAGTGTGTATCTAGAGTGTGTCGGTTTCCAAGGGGGCAGGGGCCGCGCAGATCCTACTCAGTATTGCGGGAGCTGCGGGCCCTGAGGACAGTAAATAGTGATTAGAATAATGATGAATAATTAATGAGTTAATAACCAGCCCCCGCGGGACAGGAAGACAGGGAGATTGTGGGCAGGGCTGGCGGCAGGAGGCAGCAGGCAACCAGCAGCAGCGAGCCAGAGGGGAGGAGGGGCTGCCTGTTGGGGCAGAAGGCAACCCCCATGTGGGTGCGCCAGAGGGAGCTGGGAGAGAGATAGGCATCCTCGCAGTACCTTCCCATTTAAGGCCTGCACCCTTGCATTCCCATATACACACTTTGCCTTATCACCTGGGAATGCAAGTTTAGGAGGCCAGAGGGGGTTCAGAATCTTAGAAATTATCCTACATCCTAATTTTATTTTTAAATGATAATAGCAAAGCCATAGCGTTTTCTGTGTGTCAAGCACTGTTCTAACACACTTAACATGTAGTACTCATTTAATCCTAACATTAGAAGGTAGGCTCTGTGATTACCTCCCTCCTTATAGCTCAAATTAAGGACCAGAGAAGGCACAAAACTTGCCGGAGTCGCACAGCTAGTGAACGGTGGTGCCCGAGCAGCTCAGCGACCTCCTGCCCTCTCCTCGTCCTCCCCAGCCCCTGCAGCCAGCGACCCCTGTGCGGCCTCTCCCAGGCCCAGCTGCATCTACTTGGCCAGACCCACCCATCTCACCACCCCAGCTCCGCACAGGGCGTGAAGGGTGGCTTTGTTCTCCCTCGGTAGGTCCGGGCCAGCGCTATTGCTCAGGACGCAGACCAGAACTATGACTACGCCAGCAACAGCGTCATCCTGCACCTGGATGTGGGGGATGAAGTCTTCATCAAGCTGGACGGCGGGAAGGTGCACGGCGGGAACACTAACAAGTACAGCACTTTCTCTGGCTTCATCATCTACCCAGACTGAGCCAGGGCCCCCAATCCAAATGTCCCTCGCTTGCTCTTCGTCTCTGCTCCCCTCCTCATCCACTTTCAGTCGGGCCCACCCAAGGCGCCATCCCATTCTTTGAGAGCTGGGCAGTGGGGAGGACACGCCTGCCTGCTTCCGATGGCGGCCTTAGTGGGCGGACTCAGTGCTCCGGGGTATAAGTGGCTGGGGAGCAGAGGCCACGCTGGAGGAACAGAGTGGCTTGGGAAGGAGCCCCTGGCATCCCTGTGTGGCGGGGGAGGGGGGAGGGGGTGTGTGGGGTGGGCGGGCTGTGAAAGCGGGTCTGAGGGGCCGAGGTCCTGGCCCTCTCTTCCTTGGGGAGCTCGGGAACAGCCTCACTAGCCAGACCAGGCATTTTGGGAGGCAGAAAACTGAAACAGAAGGAGCGCATCTGGGTGAAAGGCCACGTTAGGACCGCTGTAGGTGCTGGTCCACCGTCAGAAGTTTCTCTTGCCATCCAGTCCTCCCTTCATCTCCATTTTTCGGGCTCCAGGCTCCCCGCCTTGGCAGCCTTCCTGCGGACTGGAGGAACCTGTGAATTCCTTCCTAGCATTTAAAACTCATTCTGCACAGTCCCTATTTTACCTGGATCTGGGCTAAGCCCTGGGGCTACAGCTGCTATTGCCTCTTCCAATAAAGTTACATTAGAGAACATGTGTGTGTCTTCACTGGTGCAGAGTGGGGACAGGGGGCTGTCCTTTACCCATACTCCCAAGGGCTCTCACCCACCCTGCCAGGGACAAAAGTTTAGTCCTTCACAGCAAGGCCTGCCTCTGGAGTTGGGGAGGAGTGGCCCAGTGCTTCTGCCATGACGTGAGAAGGGTGAACAGGGTGGCATCAGCTTCTGCAGAGCTTCCAACCTTACACTGTGCACAGGTACTCATGGTCCAGGACAGCTATGAATGCAGCCCAACACAACTCCGCAAATTGTGCATGGACCTTTTCTTTTGCTCATCAGTTTTCATTAGTGTTTGTGTATTTAATGTGTGGCCCAGAGGTGTCAAACGGTTGGACACCCCTGCAGGGAGACACCAACCAGAGTGACAAGGAGGGTTCCAAGACTGTGGGTCCGGTGTTCAGCTCTCTCTGCCTGATGCAGGGAGAATTCTAAGAGAGGAGCTCTAGGGGATAAGGGAGCTGCTGATGGCTCCTGGAAGTGCCACCCATCTCAACGGCCAAGGGGAAAAGCAGTTCCTCCAAAGGGAACTGACTATAGGTGTCATCTCCCAACACACTCACAGAGCTTGCTGAGGTGAACCAGAGTGGGGCGACTTCCTCCTCCCTTCCCGATAGACCCACCTGCAGAACCCGGGAGCTAAGAGTCCAGGGTTGGCTCTGAGGTGGAAGACACTGCCACCAAGTGGACAACTGGAGAGCAACAGCAGTAGCTGGCCTAGATCAGACCAGAGGGAATCACATTCAGACACTTTAGAAACTTTATTGAAGGACAAAAGGGTTCTGGCTCCCATGTCTATGGGGTGGACCGACAATAAATAAGGGCTAAAAGGAAGGAGCAAAGAAGGGCAGGAGCAGGAGCAGGTGGAGGAGGGTGCCTCATGATGGAGAGTCCTGAGGGGCGGCAGAACCAATTGGAATAAAACACTGGAGAGAGAGGAGACCTTGTCACAGCCCAGTCATCCTTGACCTGAGCCAACCCTTCCCCACTAAGCTCTGTAAAGGAGCCGAGGATGGCCCCCTGCCCCTTCCTACTTCCCACAGGCTTGCTGTGGGTGGGGAAGCTCACCAGGGCGTCCTGCCATTCCAACAACTTGGCCACAGGGTTGGTGCAGACCCGAGAGGGGCCTGAGGGAGGTGCTCGGCTGGTGTAGAAGGCACACTCATCGTCCAGGCGTGCCTCGTGGAAGCAGTGGATGGCAGTTAGACATGCTTTGAGGCGCTGCCTCAGGGCCAGGGTTCGAGGAGCCAGACTACTGGGGCCTGAGGGTCCAAGGGCCAGAGTTCAGGATGGGCTCTGGAGTCATATACTCTCACCTTATACTGCCCTTTCTTAACCTCCCACCAAGGGCCAAACCAATTAGAAGCATAGGACTGAAGGTCCAGCTCCTCCCATCTTCCTGAAGGAGAACCAGGCTGGGCAAATTAGGTAAAAGAAAGCAAGCCTGGGATCACCTGGTACAGGGCAGGGATCCCGCTCCCAGCAAGATGAGGACCTCCTTTGTTCATAACCCCTTCCAACCAACCACTTACCTGCCTGGCCTGTTGGGAGCTTCGGAGACTGGAGTGAGCGGATAGGAGGGTTGGTACAAAGTGGGTGTTGGGAGGAGAAGGTCACACTGGTGGTCGCTGAAGCCCCCTGACAGCAGCAGGGCTGCGGGCTGCACTCTGTACTCCTAGGTTCCAGGGAGCCCGCCTCTGATGCCCCAGGCTCTACCCCAGGGGAGCAGGCCGGAAGGGGTCCAGGCTCTACTGGATGGCAGGCCTCAGACACCGCAGGCTGTCCCTGGGTGGCACACTCTAGAATCTTAGGCTCCCTCCTATGGCAGGACTCTGGCGGCCCCGGCTCCACCGGAGGGCAGGCCTGAGCTACCGCAGGCTCTGCTCCAGGGCAGAGCTGTGCTTCTCCACACTCCTCTGGGGGGCAGGGCTTTGGCAGTCCAGAGTATTGTAATAGTTCAGGAAGGTGGGAACCCCCAGGATTATGCTGTGGGGCATTCAGAGTTCTAGGAATCTCTTCCAGCAGGGGCTGAAGTTCAACCATATCCAGAGAGGAGCCTCCATTAAGGGGGGCATACTTGCTCCTTGCCAGCCCCTCTACCTCCTGCTGCAAAAGCTGCTGCAGGATACTGATGCGCTGTGGGTTGGAGAGAATACACCAGTGTGACGTCAAGATGTGGGTTTAAGTCTCTACCCAACTGTCCTATTCCCATACCCGCTCTCCTCCCTTTTCTCCCTTTCCCAGCCCTGTCACTGCCCATTAGGCATCAAAGCTGTTGCCCACTCAGACTCACCTGCATCTTCAGCTCCTGGAAGTTGGGGGTTATAGTGGGGTGGGGTCCATGAGGAGTTGCCACAGATGGTTTCCCAGACTCCTCCTGCCACCTTTTACAACTTTCCTGGTCAAATAATCGGACTGCAATCTGCTCCTGCCACATGGGAAGAGAGATGGACCATGTGAGGAAGCCTGACTGGAGCGGGAAGACCAGGCTGAGTCCCACCCTCATGAGGAAAGGACCAGGTGCCTAACTGGTCCTAGACTGAGATTAGGAGAGACAGCAGAGAAGCAGGGAGAGTTGGAGAGTTAGGTAGCTTTTATTTCTTTTTTTTTCCTTTTTTTTTTTCAAGTATCTACTTTATTTTTTTTTATAGTTTATTTATTTATTTTTAGAGAGAGGGGAAGGGAAGGAGAGAGAGGAAGAAACATCAGTGTGTGGTTGCCTCTCACATACCCCCCACTGGGGACCTGGCCTGTAACCCAGGCATGTGCCCTGACTGGGAATCTAACCAGTGACCGTTTGATTCACAGGCCCGGGCTCAGTCCACTGAGCCACACCAGCCAGGGCTTAGGTAGCTTTTCTAAAGAGCCCATAGACCTCAAACTGCTGGGCCTCAGGCCAACAGGAGAAAGTGAGGGATTTCAGCAACAGAAGGCCTTGGGTACTTACCCAGGACAGGGCAGGCTCTTCAGGGCAAGACTGAGGAGAGAGGCCACTCAAACACCGAGCCTGGGACAGAAGGGAGATGCCATAACCCTTCCTGCACCCATTCATTCCCTTCCTATGCCAGCTACCTCCCCTGCCCTCTCTTACCTGCTGAGCTCTGGGGGCCGATGGGATGGGTGTGAATTGGGTTTTGGGGCGCATGGCATGACGCTGCAACACTGAATGTGAGGTCTGGGGAGAGACAGGGTTGGCTGAGTAGTGACAAAACCTAGACCTAGCAGGGATCCCAGCCAGACTGCTCTGCCACTGCCCAACCCCTATGGATACAAACCAGAGCTGAGGGACCTGGGGAGGGCACACGCTGAGCCAATCCAAAGGGGGACGGACGGGTGATGGATGGTAACAGCACATGGCCAGGGGAAGGCACTGGGTGGCAGTCCCGGCGGTCCTGTGGGGAGGAACAAGGAGGAAGATTGATCCCTCCCGCTTGCCCTCCTAGGTCTTGTTCCTACTACAGCAGCCAGTGTGACCCTCCTAATCATATCATGTCACTCCCGTGTTTGTTCCTTCTCCCCGTGGCTTTCTGCTTATTCCAAGTAAAACCCAAGGTCTAACACTGGTTTGTAAATCCTCACCCAGTTGAATCCTATCAGTGCTGTAACCTCACTTCCTGTTGTCCCCTTTCCTCCAGTCTTCCTGCCATCTGCTTTTGGCTGATCCTTAAACACAGGAGGCACTCTCCCTCCTCAGGGCCTTCGCATCTGCAGTTCTCCTGGCATGTTCTTCCCCCAGGTATCCGGGGGGCTTACTCCCTCAACCCCTTCTGGTCTTCACTTGGATGTCACTTTCTCCATAAGATCCCCTCACCAATCTATTTGAAATTACAATGCCACCTCCCCCACTTCCACTGACATGCCATATATTTTATAATGTATTTACTTTTTGCCTCCCTCATCTAGAATGTCAACTTATTTGCTACTGTATATCCAGAACCCAGAACTGCGCTTGACAAACAGTAGCTGATCGATAAAGACTTGTGGAGGGAATGATTGAGAGCTTTGGTTGACACGTGTCAGATCTCTCAGCACTGATCTGATGGTGATGCAAGTACATATCAGACTGTGACCTCTCACCTCCAGAGCCCAGACACCTGGTAAAGAAGGGCCAGTCCTACTCTGGAGAGGGCTTGGGCCCACTGGGGGCAAACCCAGATCCGATTAACATCTGAGGCCTAGGACTACCTGGCTCCACCCACAATCCTCAGTGCTGGCTGCTGCTGGAGAATTTCCCCAAGCATCTCTCTTCCCCACCTCCCCTGTCCCAGGAGGGTCCCATCTCACCTTGCTGTGGGTTATCGCTTGGGTTTCTCTTAATGGAACCCACTGGGTCAGACCAAGAGGGCCCTTTCCTTCTTCATCTGGGTGAGTGGAAACTTCATGTTCTCCTTCTGTGACAGAAGAAGCTAGGAGGAGACAGGAAATATGCCATAGCATCTGGAACACCCACCAGAGTTTGGCACAGGGCTTTGCAACTTCTACAGAGGGTGCATCAGTTTGACAGCCCCCACAGCCCCATAGGGGTGGGGAGCCATCCAGCAAACCCTTGGAGCCCAGAACTACTCAGTAATCACTCGTTAATCTGAATACCCTGTTTCCGGGTGTGCTGATGGCTCTTAGGGGCTGAGGATAAAATAGTGAGGGGAGGGCAATTCTTGTTGGAAGTGGCAGGGAGAAGGTAGGAATGGGGACCACCTCCTTTGATGCAAGTGCAACTGGGGCAACCTCTGGCCTATCAAGAAGGTCTCTTCCTCTCTAGCTCCTTCTGATCTGGCCTCCCCACCCCCCAGCCTGTTGAGCTTTTTCCTCTTGACCCCCACTGCAGGCAGCCCACCACTGTTCTCTCTCCATGGCCAGACACACTCACCAGGCTGGACTGGGGTCTCCAGGAGCAATCCCAAGGCCTGGCTCACTGAAGTCCTGACGACAACAAGGGCAGCAGCTAGCGGTCACTGAATATCAAGTAGGAGCTGGGCACTGTGCTAACTGCTTTGCAAACATCATCTCATTTAATTCTCACAACCACCTCCATGATGACACAAACAATATCCTCATTTGACAGATTAAAGAAATTGAAGCAGGGAGGTTAAGACAAGCTCACACGACTAGTAAGTTTGCTGAGGGTCAGGAATCAAACCCAGATTCCACAGTCTGTGATCTAGTTACTAAATAAAAGAGGCAGGACCTCTCATTTTTGTACCCTCCCTCCCTCAAAACCTGAAGAAGCTGACGTCCTACTAAGGCCTGGCTAGTAAGCCCTGAACCCTATTCCAGGGGCTCACCCCGGCAGTCACAACTTCCTCCCTTCCCTTCATGGGCTGGTGGAAAGTTCTGAAGCTACTGGCAGGCCCCAACTCCGAGGGACCCTGTATGTGACATTGGATCATTCTTTTCCAAATGGCCCTCTCCTCACCTGCCACCTGTTTCTTTTTTTAGCCTCTGGAAGCTGGGGCGAGCAGAGGAGTGAAAGGAAGGTCCTGAAGATGGAATCTGACCCGTAAAAGCAAAAGAAAAAAGCAGTATCAGAGGTGGACCCCAAACCTTCAGGCCTCCAACCCCATTTGCCTCCCCAGAACCCCTTTGGCTCATCATGAGGTACCTCCCAAGGCCCAGCTTTGTCCCAGGAAGGAGCTCCCAAGCACTGAGTATCATCAGCCCCCTGCATGCCCTTTACTCACCACAGCCTCTAGCCTCTGGGCACACAAGGTTCGGCTTCGGGGTCCTGGTCCCTCCAGCCTTGAAAAGCAGGAAGCCCTGGCAGGATCCAGTCGATTTTGGGGGGTTCTGGGGGCCAAATATGCAGAGGCCCGGGCACCCTGGGACCCCCAAAAGACGCTATCAGCTCAAAGGATTCCCTCTTCAGTCCACACCAGCCTGATCTCCTCATATCCTGTCTCATTACCTGGCCCCTCCGGATGGTGCCTCCCTGGCTCCCTCGAACCAGTACTCTCTGAGCTAGACTGGGCTGGCGCCCCAGGCGACAGCTCTTCACCCCCTCACCTGACAGGATGGTAGCCAGGGCCTCAGGGTCAGCCACAAACTCTATGACCCCTGGAACCTCTGCAAATGAAGAGAAGGAAAGGTGAGATGGAACAGGAAGAGGGAAAGCCAAGGGGCCAGGTACCCTAGTGTAGTCACCTTGAGGTACAATAGCGAGCCAGAGATGCATATAACAGCACTCAACTCACCAAACGTTCACAGAACATTACATAAGGCACTATTCTAGGCCCTGGAGCCCAGAGATAAGTAAGGCAAAGTCCCCTGTCTCAAGAAGCTATCATCAAACTGTAGAGAGGTAACAGACTCAAGCCAAAGTATGGACATGTTATAAAAGACTGTAGCAAAGTATTAAAAGACAGAGAAATTGATTGTGATTAGAGGGCTGGAAAGGGCTTTAGAAGAGAAGACATTTTGCTGAAGGAAGGAGAGGGCTTTTAAGAGCAAAGAGCTTTCCAGGAGCAAGGACCAAGGACTCTTATAGTCAGCAGGAGGCTGGAGGAGTGCAAAGCCCCCAAAGTCCAGGATCCCCAACCCATTCTACCAACCAGCCAAGGAGACTGCGTTCTAGGCCTCCAACAAGTACCTGTCTGGGGAGGGGGCCCAGGCCCCACATTTTGTCCCCTAGGACTAGGCCTGAGCTCCTCCAAGGGGTTCCGAAGCAGAGTGCTCCCCACCAATCTCCGTGATTTTTCTTCTTGATGGGTGGCTTTTGGCCCGGGGCATGCTGAGTCAAGAAGGGGACGTTGAATACTGGTCTGTTCCAATCTCTGGGGGACGGGAAGACAAAAAAATTCAGCGTTGGGGTACATTGGTGGTGC
The DNA here is from genome assembly GCA_004027475.1 of Anoura caudifer. Classification (NCBI taxonomy): domain Eukaryota; kingdom Metazoa; phylum Chordata; class Mammalia; order Chiroptera; family Phyllostomidae; genus Anoura; species Anoura caudifer. Next base: position 37,233 of record PVKU01006993.1, on the reverse strand, counting down.
GTGCTGCCTTCTTGTGGCTACTCACCAAGACTCTCTTACCTTTGGATCTTGGTTCTCCTGGTCCAGGGCGCAGGGCTTGACAGTGGGGAGAGGTGGGCGTCTCTTTGAAGGTACGGGAATCTTGCTAGGGGTGGGTGACACACCCGGGAGGAGAGGATCCTTCTTGGTTTGGAGGGTGGTCATGACGGCTATAACCGAAACTGGGAAGAAGGCAGGATCAGGGATCAAAGGCCAGCCAGTTTGGGCATTGGTGCTGTCCTCACGTCCCTGATACCTCCACCTTCGCTCAAATCCATACGCCCAGAAGAGCCAGCGCCTGCAAGGCCCGCTCTTCTGGGTACCACTTCCGGACACCCTGAGCCTACTCTTTCGCCCCAGGACCCCGAGCTGCCTCTCCTTGTGAACCTCCACAGTCCTCATCCCCTCCAAGATCCCCATGCCTCACCTTCCCCAGAACCTCTCAGGGTCGCCCTCACTATTTCGCTTTCTCCCTGACTCGGCTTCTGCTGCAGCTACTTCCCCAGTTTGTAAAATACGCCAAGCCCCTGATTGGTTCGTCCGCGCTCCGAGGCGCGTGACCCCTGACTCAGCCGTCCAATCCGTAGGTTTCGGGGGCTGGGCCAGAATAGGACTAGTTGCCGAACCACTTCCTAGCCAGGAAAAAACTGACAGGACTCAATCAGCCAATCCGAGAGCTGAGCGCGGGGTGGAAGACGAGGAAAGAGGAAAAAAGAGGCTGATCTGAAGCCGGGAAGGCGTGGCTCCCCAGGTCTGGGCAATAACGGTGCCGTCGTACTCTCGCGAGGTCTCGGGACTGGTGAGGGAAAGACCATTCGGCGTGTGTCGTGGGAAGGACTTGGTGGTCATGATTGGGCCAGTCTGTGTCAGTGGCTGTTTGGAGAGACCCCCGAGCCGACTCTAATCAGAGTGTGGCGTCAAGCTTTAGGGACGCCATTTCAGACACTTAAAGAAAACGTTTCCTCAGAGCCCCTCTACTCGTTACTCACCCTAATCTAAAAAGATTCCTTGGTTAAGTGTTCTCGAAGAGCAGTGTGCGTTTCTTCCAAGCCTGTCATGTCAGTTGGTAATTGTGTATTCATCAAAGTGAACATAATAAATTATGTTTGTTAAACTCGATCTTCCCCGCTAAGCCTCCTGGAAGGTGGTGATGCTTTATGCTTGGCTTACTGTCACATTTTTAATGGCTTGCATTGTGCCCAGGTTGTAAAGATGCTCAATATTCATCAAATGAATGCATGGAGAAACCAGGGAGGAGTACTATTTGAACTTCCTCTTTAAAAAGAGAACATTATTCTAGTCGCTGGAAACAGTACTAGAGGCAAGAGGACATGAAAGAATGTGGAGTGTTCAGAGAATACTGAGTTGTCAGAGGTAGATGCAACATAGGAAATAAAACCAGAAAGGCGTGCTGAGTTGAGGGAAAGCAAGAGCCATCTTATTCCACTAACAGGTACTGTGAATGTGCCAAATCCTAACGACTAGGCCAGCAGGGGTGGTTACTAACTAGCACCATGTACCTACTCTGTATAAGGTCCTTTGCTAGACATTTGGGATAATAGGAGGAACGAGGCTTACGTTTGATGGATGAGGAGGCACCAGGATGGAGGTTGGCTGTACTGTGACTTTACATGATTTTAAGGTAGTCAGCACAGTGCAGGTTCGTCCTTATCTTCACAAACTTGGAAACTTGAATTTGTCAGGCTACCATGGTAGATCTTGGACTAATTCACACTAATAAACTCTGTAAGAGGAATTGAGTGATCTATCATGAGTGGTATACCTTTCAATAACTCTAATATTTATGCCTGTTCCTCAGGGCACCAGCTTCATAGAATGAACATACAAAGGAGACTGATATTATATCAGAAAGTCTTTAAAGGAGCCCATGCTCAGAATATCTGCCATGCTGGTCAGAGCATCCAACCTGTTTTCTACACAGTGGCCAGAGTGACCTGCTTCTGTTATTCTTTGCTGGACTTTTCCTATGGAGACTTGAGTTAATCTTCGTCAGGTTATAACATAGTGTTTGCATCGGTGTACAAACCACCTCCCTTGTTTTATTCTATCACCCCCTTTCATTCTGCTCTCCTATCTCTCTCCCCCATAGACACCACTCGTATGTGCTTGGTATGTGTTCTTAACTATGCATGTGTGCTTGTCTAATATGTAGCATTGTGTATTAGTTTCCTATCACTGCTATAAAAGTTGCCATATTTAGTACCTTAAAACATTACACATTTATTCTCTTTCAGATCTGGAGGCTAGAGGAACCTAGAATTAAGTATTGGCAGGGCTCCATTCCTTCTAGGGGCTTCAGGGAAGAGTCTGTTTGCATGCCTTTTCCAGCTTCTAGAGGCTGCCAGCTTCCTCAGTTTGTGACCCCTTCTTCCTTCTCTGTAATTTCTTGTTCCATCATCACAGTACTCACTGCTGCCCCTCTCTTCAAACACCCTGTCATTACCTCAGGCCTGCCATCTAATCCAGAATAATATCCCCATCTCAAGGTCCTGAGTTTAATCATAGCTGCAAAATCCCTTCCACCACATTCAGGGGACTCACAGATACAGGGATTGAGACATAGACATCTTTGGGGGGCATTATTCAGCCTACTACAGGTTGTTTAGTGTATGCGTTTTAAGTTTGCATGAATGGCATTGTCATTTGATTTTGTTTTTATTTTTTTCCAGTCAATTCCATATCTAGGATTCATCCTTACTGCTATATGAAATCTAGTTTGTTGCTTATGACCTCTACATAGGATTCCATGGTAGGCATCCATCATAGTTTCCTTATCCATCCTGCACTTCTACAGAGAATTATCTTCTTACCTGGTCCCCTGTGAACCCACTCAAGAATTTCCCCAGGATATATATATCCAGGAGTGGAGTTTCAGGGTCAAGAGGCTTGCACACATTTAACCTCACTATATACCACCAGATCCTTTTTTCAGAATGTCTGTGTTTGTTTAAACTCTTAATGTTACTTGGAAGTTCTTATCACCTCTTCTCCCCAACACTTGGTATTATACAACTTTCTAATTTTTATAGTTCTAATGGGTATTAAGTGGACCTTTGGCTATTTTAAATTGCATTTCTCTGATTATTAGTGAGCTTGAGTGTTATTTCTTATTCTTATTAGCCAGTAGAAGAGCTTCACCATCTTTGAAATGCTTATTCACATGTTTTGCACATTTTTTATTATTGGATTTCCTGTCTTTATTCTTGCTGATTTATAAGATTTCACTGTATATTCATGCATTAACCTCATGTCTACTTTGCAAATATTTTCTTTAGGTCTCTAGAGGAAGATAATTGATTTTATAGCTGGCAACCTTAATAAACCTTTTCTTGGTTTTCCTAGTTTGTTTATTGATTCTTCTGAGTTTTCTATAGAGATAATTATGTCTTCTACAAACAGTTTTATATGTCCTCTTTCAGTTTATATGGGTTTCTTATTTTTGTTTTGTTGTTTTTTTCTTACATCATTGTACACAACTTCCAATATTATGTTAAACAGTAGCAGTACTAGGGATAACATGATGTGTGGGAAACCATATAGTTTTTCCTAAGAATAACCTTTTTTTAAAACCTGTTTTTGCAAAAGTATATCAAACAGAAAACTTACATGAATAATACAAAGAACTTTTTACCTCAATCATTGGACAGTAAGTTGCCAATAAATTGCCCCACCGCCTTCCCACCCCAATACTTTAGTGTGTATCTCCTGCTGACGAGGACACATTCCTCCATCACCACTACACAACAGCTGAAACCCGGAAAAGAACATTGATGCATCCCTACCATTTCCAACCTCAGACTCCACTCAGGTATCACCAGTTTTCAAAGTGATGCCGTTTGTAGCACAAAGACCCAGGCCACAAAAATGTGTTGCATTTAGTTGTCATGTCTCTTTAGTTTCCTTTAATCTAGTACAGTTCTTCTATCTTGACTCTCATGACCTTGACATTTTCGAGGATTACAGTCCAGTTTTTTTCTTTTTTAGAATGTCCCTCGTTTGGATTTGTCGCATTTCCTTGCAGTTAGACTCAGGGTGTGCGTCTTTGGCAGGACTGTCCCAGAACCGATGCTGCTTCCTTCCCCCTGTGCGCTGTTGGGTGGGGCCCGTTTCCATCTGTGCTTTTCCTTGGATTACATGGTCAAGGTGGTATCTGCCACGTGTCTCTGCTGCAAATTACTCTTTCCCCTTTGTAATGAATAAGTATTGGGGGGAAAGACTTTGAGATTATGTAAATATCCCATTCCTCATCACACTTTCACTTTATTTACTTAATTATATCAGCATTGGCTCATACATTCCTATTCTACTCAGAGGATTATTATTTAATGACTAATATTGTTTATTTTGATGCTCAACTTGTCAGATTTGGTCAGCGGGGGCCCTTTCAAATTGTCTTCAGCATGAATATGTGGAGGCAAAAAAAGTTAATACTTTTCCTCCCACCTTCCAAGTGCTTCTAGCTGGGCTAATAATCAAATTAACAGAGAGAGATTTAACAGGAGAAAATAAAAATGTTTAATACACTGGCCCTGGCTGGCATAGCTCAGTGGATTGATGTGGGCTATGAACCAAAGGGTTGCCGGTTTGATTCCCAGTCAGGGCACAGGCCTGGGTTGCGGGGCCAGGTCCCCAGTGGGGGCCATGTAAGAGGCAACCACACATTGGTGTTTCTCTCCCTCTCTTTTTCCTTCCTTCCCCCCTCTCTAAAAATAAATAAATAAATAAATAAATAAATAAATAAATAAATAAAATCAATCTTCTAAAAAATGTTTAATACATGAGAATGAAAAATTCACAAAAACATGAAAATTCCAACAGTGAAGCAACACTGGTTATGTGACATTTTGGAGAAAGGAGAAAAGGAGGGAAAACGAAGTCTTAAATTTCAGAAGTGAGATGGGTGATTTCCCAGGTTTTGAGGAAAAGCAGAACATTCAAGGCAGGCAAATTGTTGCTAGGCAACTCAGAAACAGTGGGACACAAGCTACCTAGGCTGACAGGCCTCTGTCTGAAGCCCTTTCATTTACCATACATACTAATTCAAATCAGGGTACTCAGGCTAAGTCCAACATCCTAAAATGTCCTCTTGAAACATGTTTTTCTGTCTGAATCTCTTGAGCAGGAAAGGAGAGGAGGGTCAAAGGTCCTTTTTTAAAAAAAAAAAAGTTATTTATTTATTTCTAGAGAGGGGAAAGGAGGGAGAAAAGAGGGAGAGAAACATTGTCAGTTGCCTCTTGCACACCCCCTACTGGGGGCATGGCCAACAACCCAGGCATGTGCCCTGACTGGGAATCCAACCAGCAACCCTTTGGTTTGCAGGCCAGTGCTCAGTCCACTGAGCTACACCGCCAGGGTGGGTTAAAGGTTCCTTTTTTTTTTTTTTTTTAAGATTTTATTTATTTATTTTTAGATAGAGGGGAAAGGAAAGAGAAAGAGAGGGAGGGAAACATGTGTGAGAAAAACAGAGATCAGTTGCTTCTTGCATGCCCCCAGCTGGGGACCTGATCTGCAACCCAGCCATGTGCCCTGACTGGGAATCAAACCAGACACCTTTCAGTCTGCAGGCTGGCACTCAATCCACCGAGCCGCACCAGCCAGGGCCAGGGTGTGTTTATTAATAAACAGTTTAAAATCAATATCTCAGAAAGGTAGCCTCAGGGTGGCAACACTTTGGTTCCCTTCAACTGTGTCATTTTAGCAGTTGTAGTTTTCTTTCTGGCAGAGCAACGTGTTTTGGGCTCCATTTGTACTTTCCTTGCACCAGCTCTGGAACAAACCATTTCTCCAAGGAGCTCTGGTTCCTTTTAATAGGAAATGTTATTTGAAACCGAGAGCTAGAGACTCGCTCTACTCACTGATGTTAGGGTATTGCTGCCCCCGGCTCTCTCAGTGGACAGGGTGAAGAGATACACTCCATACACCTGCCTGTGCGCACTTGCACACACAGCCACGCCACATTCCCATTGGTATGTGTATCTGTATCTAAATATATTGAAAACTGTGAGTGCAAGGCTAGGCTTTAAAAATCATGTTATCTGCTTTAAAATACTTCAAAGGTTTTCTATTGTCCTTATAAATATCTTACTTAGGAACTTGCTAAAATAAGGTAGGCTCTCTTCTCTTTGCTCCAATTAAGGAATTGAGATAAAAAAATTTTTTTCACAATAAAAAGAGGCAGAGGTCAGCCCCCAAAAGGGTTTTCCTATAGTTGTTAGGTTTTACAGTTAATATACGCAAACGTCAGGCAGACATCAGACATAACTTTCAGGGATTTCTTAGCCCTCTGCCAGTGAGGTGTATTTTCTTTCATTTCAAATATTTGAGGCTCTCTTGTCTTAAAAGGGGTAGCAAAGACATGCTCACTTATGAGTCAGGTTCTGTGGATGAGGCCTGGTGTTTCCTAGAAGAAGGGTGTCAGTGTTCCCCTGTTATAATCTTCCCAGTGTGAGGTATTAAGGAGCCAGCACTTTCCGTTCTGGAACAGAAATCTTTAAAAGTAGTGAGCATACCAGTCTGGGCAAAGAGTTGTAAGAATTTTGTTGTATGTTGTAAAATGTATAAATTATCTCTTAAACTAGACAGACCTTAATCCAGTATTATAACACAGGAGCTCCAAACCAGGGAGCTGTAGTTGTGTTTGTGATGTTCCCGAAAAATCCACCGGAGGACCAGGAGATGTGGACATGCCGTTCATTATTCACATTCCAGGGCAAGGCACCGGTGGCGGCTTCATCCATCACCATGATTTATTTATATATATGTATATGTATGTATGTATGTATAATTTTTTTGCATATTATAATGCTTTGACATCCTAAAAACCCTTTCAAACTGGGGAGAGGCTGCCTCTGCAGAGCTAATTCTTAAAGATAGCATAGGACTCAGCCTGGAGCGTCCCTTTGGTATGCAAATTACCCAGTCCAGAGCCGCATCTCCTCTGTCTGGTGCACCCCCGGAGACAATATTTCTCCACCTCAATCATTCCAGGACCAGGTATCAGGCTGCTAGGGACCACCCCTATAGCTTGGAGTCTATACTATATTTTAGAGCAGGAATTATTCATTCTAGCCATCCAAACATGTTCACCCTGCCCTGCCTTTCCCTAGGAAACTCCAATAAACATGGTCACCGAAGCTCTTCTCTCCCTCCTGTCTTCTGCCCCTGAACCAAACAAACCCACAGCCTTCCCTGTGACTCTGCGGCATGGACATGTGGTGACCCCCTCCCTAGGACCTATGAATATAATAACCTTTGTTTCCCTGTGCCTTTCCTGTGTCTCCTCTTGGAGCTGAACCTGACTGACCACCACATAAACAACACAAAAGCTGAATTTTACATTTCAGCAATTATATTTTTTGTTTCCAAGATCCCTAATTGTTCTTTTTTGTGTGTGTAACTATTTTTGGGGAGATTAGATTATTCCTTAGCTCTCTACCAATGTTAATTACATTCATTTGAAATATTGGTTCTTATAAGACTAGGTTTTTTTTTAAATTCACATAAAATTCACATAACATAAACTCACACATTTAAAACTGAGCATCAGTGATATTTAGTACATTCACAGGGTTATACAGTCACCACCTCTATCTAGTTCCAAAGCAGTTTCATCACCTCAAAAAGGAAACCTCATATCCGTAAATCAGTTGCTCCTCGTTTTCCCCTCCCCTTCAACCCTGGAAACCTCTGATCTGCTTTTTTGTCTTCCTATCCCAACTATTTCACATAAATGCAATCATATATGTGGCCTCTTGTGTCTGTCTTCTTCCACCCCGAAGAATGTTTTCAAGGATCACCCACGTTGTAGCGCGTACAAGTATTCCATTCCTTTCCGTGGCTCAGTAGTACTTTACTGTGTGTACGTACCACATCTTGTTTATCCGTGCATCCTTTAATGGACATTTGGGTTGCTTCCATGCATGTCCAAGCATTTGTTTGAGTACTTGTTTTAATTCTTTTGGTGTATCCAGGAGTGCAGCTACTGGGTCATAAGGTAACTCTATGTTTAACTTCAGGGGAAACTGCCAAACTGTTTTCCATAGCGACTAAATGATTTTACATTTCCACCAGTGATGTATGGGACTCCCAATTTCTCTGTATTCTCTCCAACACTTGTTATTTTCTGTTTGTTTTTTCCCCCGCTTTTTAATAGTGTTCTAGTAGGTGTGAAATGATTTTCATTTCTTTAGTGACTAATGATGCTGGGCATCTTTACCTGTACTTGTTGGTCATTTGTATATCATCTTTGGAAAAACATCTATTAAAATCTTTGTCCATTTTATAATTGGTGAGATTAAGTTAAGGGTTTTGAGATGGGGGAGATTATCCCCGATTACCTGCAGCACCCAAAGTAGTAACAACGATCTTTGTAGGAGGGAAGCAGCAGAATCAGACTCGTAGAAGACGCGGTACCGGCAGCAGACGTGGTACCGGTCAGCAACACGACTGCCGGCTTTGCAGATGGAAAGGAGGCGTCTCGCCTGGAGCCTCCAGCGGGAGCGTGGATCTGTCGTCCCATTTTAGACTCCCGACCTCCAGCACAGTAAAACGTTTGTTGTTTGAAACCAGTAAGTTTGTGATAATTTGTTACCACAGCAATAGGAAATTTATACAGCATGAAAAAAAGCTACAGCACACACTCAAGCTTTCCCCTTGAAACAGAAGAACCCTTTGATGCTCCCTCACACTGTTAAAGAATAATTGGAACTGTGATCCTCAGTTTGGAATTTATAAGGCCCCATGTTACCCTGCTGGTGGGGGGGCAATGTACGGCCATATCACCCCACTCTTCTGCCTACAGGATAGCCAAATCCACTCAACTCTCATTTAATCTTCATAACACTCTTATGAAATAGCTGCGATTGTTGTTTCCATTTTGCAGATGAGAAACTGAGGCAAAGAGAGGTGAAGTACCTTTCCCAAAGTCTAGTAAGTAGATCCCAAGATTTAAATGCAGATTTTAACCACTATGCCATGTGTGAAATAAAGATTGTACTTTTCACACTCTTCATTAGTTTAAAAATATTTGCTTGAACTATGAAATCTTTATAACCAGTGTCAAAAACAGTTTTAGGAACAAATACAGCCAACATAAGTTGTGCATTTAACAACATTTGTTAACTGACAGGTGTTGAAGTGCACAGGAGACAAAGCAGCCTAACAGCCCCAGTAAGAGCCCAGTGTTTCGGATATCTGTTGGCATGTCTCAAAGAAGGAGTGGAGAGTGTCAACTAATCTTCCAAGGCTAGCAAAGTGGGTGTCTTCTGTGATAGGAAGTGAGAACAGAACCACAGAAAGCCGCAGAAGTTGATATTCAGTTACTACCAAGCATGGAAGTCAAAGAACGAATGAAGCCATGACTAAGAAGAAACTAGGAGCAAGCAAAGCCAAAGGCAGGCGTGAGCTCATTTGCTCTCTGCGACAGGAGCAATAGGAGCAGCAGGCCCTGGGTCTGGGGGGTGGGAGGGGTGTGCGCGCTCCTGCTGCTGCTGCTGAGGGGGCCGCCTGTCCTCTGTGAGCCTCTGTGAGGCCAGACCGGGCTGCAGAGCCCTTCCTTCCTGTGAGACCAGGTCACACAGGTGTTTCCAAGTTCCTGTGAAGCAACTCCCACTCCACCCCAGGCAGCTGCAGTTCTTGTCCCCCTTCCTTCTGTGTGTAACCTCACCATGAACTCTCCCTTGCCTGACAGGTGATTAGTCTCTGGTCTTTGCAACCCAGATGACTGAACTCCTTCCACTCATTGCAGGCAGCCCCTGAAGAACTACCCCTGCCCTGGCTCCTGTGGCTCAGTGGACTGAGCACCACTGGCCTGCAAACCAAAGGGTTGCTGCTTAGATTCCCAGTCAGGGCACATGCCTGGGTTGCAAGCCAGGTCCCCAGTAGGGGGCGCGAGAGAGGCAACTACACATTGATGTTTCTCTCCCTCTCTTTCTCCTTCCTTCCCTCTCTCTCTAAAAATAAATACAATCTTAAAAAAAAAAAAAAAAAAAGAAAGGAAAAGAAAGAAAGAAAGAACTACCCCAGCTGCAACAGTGGGTCCCTCCCTGGGATTCAGGATCCAGGTGCCTGACACAGTCTGACCTCTTCAGGAACGATGTGAGATACTAAGAGATGACCTTCTCATGGATGCCCTGAAAACCATCTCCTTTCTTCTAACAAGCAGAGTACAATAAAATCAATGTGGTATAAGCTTCCTTAATTACAGGCAAATCCCAGCCTTGTCTTCCTGACATTAACATCAGATCCTCCTCATGAGAATCGGATTGTGAGTTTCCAGCCACTTCACTCACAGCCAGGTCTGCTGGGGGGTCATTTTGGTGGATGGCTGGGCCCTTCTGTGACACCTCAATTCTTTCTAATTTCCCTCAGCATTTAAACGTGTTCAAGTCTGGTTATTTTCATTCATTCTTTTTTTTTTTTAACCAAAATCTAAGATAAAAAGTGAATTTTCTATGGCAACCCAGTACACATGTATATAAATACATTGAAAATGAAAGTTTTACCACACTCTAAAGTTTTCTATTCGTTTTTCTTAAAAAATGCTGATCTTAGGAGACAAACCATGCAGGAAACATTTAGGAAGAGAAAAAAGAAAAGAGAAAAAAGAAAGAAAAGAGAAAAAAAGAAAATGTTGATCTTGACACAATAATTTTATAACAATGTTTCATGACTCACAGTTTGAAAATTTTTGGTCTAGTTTTTCTTCAGAGTGTCACTTCTGAAACGCAGGTGTTTCGTTGCTCCGGTTCTTTCTCTTACAATCGAACACCTGGAAAGAGTGGCCTGCTCTCCCCTTCCTCATCTCTTCTTCACTCCTCAGCGGAGCAGGTTTTGCCTCTAACCCTAGCCTGGCTGGAAGCTGCCCTCACCCAGGGGTCTAACGCCTTCCTTGTTGATAGCCGCCCCCCTCCCCCGACTTTCCCACTGTTGTCTGACTTGGGCTTCCAGCTGCTTCCTGAGAGCTTTCTCCCGCAGGGGTTTCGTGAGGCTGCACGCTGCTAATTATCCTCCTACATCACTGCTGGTTAATTCTCAAGATTATATTCTGCTGTTTCTCTAGGAGTCTCCCAAGGCCCTTCTCTTTTCCTCACTTTCTACGCTGTTCTTAGGCAGTTCCGTTTCTTCTCCTGTGGAGCCCTGAGAGGCCCCACGCCCTTCCCTTCAGTTCAGCCTCTTCCTTGTATCCAGTGTACGCTGCGACCCTTCAAGGCCGGGCGGGTCCATTGTATTGGCGCAGACGGAGTAATATTCACGGAGCCGTTGGGATGTCTGGCATGCCGTTATTCATGGGTGGGCGAGCCACGCACACTGCAAGCTGCGTGTCTGTCTGCATGTCTCATGTCGTGGCCCTTGCTCCCCAGCGTGGCACCCATCCCCTGTCCCCTTGACAGGCGACATGCACCTGTCCCCTTGCGTGTCTCTCATCATCGCCCCCAGCAGGGAGTCCCTACGTGTTTAAGTACCGTAGGGGAACAAAGCTGGAAAACTGCCAGAACATTACATAACACAACATAGTTCTGCACATGCGAGCCCACTTCATGTTATGGGATCAGTTTATCGGACCCAATCTCAAGGCTGTGGGAACACTGCTTCCCTTAGCTGCCCAGACACCTGGGCGGGGAAGCCAGACTGCCTCCACTTACCCTACACAGTACGGACCACAGGCCGCACACTCTGATGTGAAAGTTCCTCAACTTGAAATTCTGTTCACTTGAAAACCTAAACATTTGAAACACAAAAGTTTTTGTCTGCTTTTTTGCAGTGATATTTCTCCTCAGGTAGTAACTGCCACTGAATGAAAGGGAGAGGAGGCAAGTGTTAGAAAGAGTGTGAGTCCACAGCCACAAAAGATGGTGAGATACTACCATTTGCAACAACATGGATGGATCTTGAGAGCACCATGCTGAGTGGAATCGGTCAGATGGAAAAGGACAGGAACCATGTGGCTTTACTCATATGTTGCATATTAAACAGAAAGCAACAGATGAGCAAACAAAACAAACAAGCAAACAGACTCATAGACAGAGACAACTGTGCAGAAGTCACCAGAGGGGGAAGGGGAGGGGGAGGAGGAGGAAGGTGAAGAGAATCAACTTTCGGTGGCGGAAGGAGACTAGACTCTGGGTGATGAGCACACAGTGGAATATGCAGGTGATATATTATGAAGTTGTAGACTTGAACCTTATATAATGTTATTAATCAATTCACCACAATAAATTTGGGGGATTGTGTTTTATTTTACTATTATTTTAATAGTTTATTTTTTATTGTGTTTCTCCATTACCATTTATTCCCCTTATACCCTCTTCCACCTCTGCCCATACACCCCCCACAATCACCACACTGCTGTCCATGTCCCTGAGTTCTTTTTCTTTTTTGCTCGATCCCTCCATCCCTGATACACCAACACCCCCTACCCTGAGAGCTGTCAGCCTGCTCTCCATCTATGACGTCTCTATTTTGCTTCTTAGTTCAGTTTTTCATTAGATTCCACATATGAGTGAAATCAAATGGTATTTGTCTTTCTCTGACTGGCTTATTTCACTTACCATAATGTTCTCCAGGTCCACCCATGCTGTCACAAAGGGTAAGGTTTTCCTCTTTTTTTATGGTCAAGTAGTATTCCACTGTGTAAATGTGTTACCGGGGAGACCTGAGTCAGGGGTTTTCCTTCCTCAGGTCCTGCTTTGCTCGCAAGAGAAGAATTCAGATGAGAGACAAACACTAGTGGAAATGAAAGAGCAAGTTTATTTATGAAATACACTTGAGCACGAAGCTGTAAGCAGGCACACGTCTAATCTGAATGCCCCATGAATAGAGAAAATTACATTGTTAGTAAATTTGCTACTAAGTTTGTTTGAGCACCTGGCTACAAGTGGTCACTCAGCTAAGCCGTGGCTCACGTATACTGGAAAATGAAGTGCAAGTTTGTCTATACGCTTGAGCAAAAGCTGCAAGCAGGTGCCCAGCCAATCCGAGTGCCCTTGTACAGAGGAAATAAAGTTGTTGGTAAGTTTGTTATGTACACTTGAGCACCTGGTTACAAGTGGGCACTCAGCTAATCTGAGTGGGCTGACTATTGGCCTTCAGGGGTTACACACTTTAGTCAGTTTCTAGGTTCCCCCTCCCCTTCTCCCCTTTAGACCTTGGAACAGTTACAAAGGCTTTCTTCCCTCCTAGAGAAGATGATGCACACAGAATTTTCAAGGGTTCCCCCTCCATCCTGCACTATTATAGTTTTGCTTGTGATGTTTGGAACACCTGGCAACATCACTGGACTGGGTGTAGGACTGCTGGGTCACCGGGTGTTTCTAGCCTCCTTTGTTCGGTTCTTTGTTACAGTGTAATGGCGGGGGCCCTGCTTCATTTCCCCTCTGGCTGCTCATTCCTAGCTGCTGCCTAACAAATGTACCATAGTTGTTTCACCTACTGGTCTGCTGATGGACAATTTGCTTCCAAACCTTGGCGATTGTAAATAACGCTGCAATGAATGGAAAGGTACACGTATTCCTTTGAGGGTTTCATTATTTTTTTTTTTACAGATAAATTCCCAGAAATGGAATTGCTGGGTCGTAATGCAGTTTATTTTTTATTTTTTGAGGTAAACCCATACTGCTTTCCACAGTGGCTGCACCCGTCTGCATTCCCACCAACAGTGCAAAAGGATTCCTCTTTCTCTACATCCTCACCAGAATTCGTTATTTACTGATTTATTGATGATGGCCTTTCTAACCAGTGTGAGCTGATATCTCATAGTGGCTTAATACCCCCATAAATTTAATTAAACAAAAAAGGAAGTAAGAATGTGCGTATATGTGTGCCTGTGTGTGGTGGGGATCCTGAGCAGCATTTGCAATGGACATTGTGGTTGGCTCCTGCTGTCTGTTCCCTAACGGACAATTAGCTCAAGACGGTGCCTTTCTCCTGGCGACTGCTAGTGCTTCAGGAGTGGCCACACCAGTGACCTTAGCCAGACAGCCCAAAGGAGAGGACTTATATCTCATACCTGGGAGGTGGTGTTTCTCTTTCCTCCACTGGGTGTGAAGACAGAAGCACCCCCCACCCCCAAGCTTCTGGTAGCCATTGAGACGGTGAGGAGAACCATCCAAGGACAGAGCTCCCCTCCGAGGAGGAACGCTGAGGGGAGCCCTGGGTACAGCCTGGGTCCTTGAGGACGTCATTGAGCTGCGGAATCAACCAACCTCTGTCTGCCTGCCTCTAGCTCCTGTTACATGTGATATTTCTTTACTCTCTTTTCCTTTTTCTTTTTATTAAATGGGGATTATACGCTACGTTTAGCAGAAAGCATCAAAGCAAAAAGGTACTGATTAGATTCAGTATCCCAAATATCCCATCACACCTGGACCCCAGACCTGTGGACCCAACTGCTTGCCTGCTCTTTCTCTTGATTGTTTCATAGTGTCTCACACTCAGTGAGTCTAAAACCGCCTTTGTTACAGCCTTGGGCCCCTCCTCCCCTTATTCTAACCTTTCCTCTTTCTGTGGAAGGTCCACCATTTGCCTGGCTGTTCAACTCAAAACCTTGGGTCATCTCTGCTCTTTCCCTTTCCTTCACCTGCCAACCTACTCTCTGGATATTTCTCAAATCCATCCACTTCTTTTTTTTTTTAAATTAAAACTTTTTGTATTTTAGAGAAAGGGAAAGGGAGGAAGAGAAACATCGATTGGTTGGCTTCTGTACATTCCACGATGGGGGATTGTACCTGCAACTTGGGCGTGTGCCCTGACCGGGAATTGAACTGGTGACCTTTGGGTTTGCAGGATGACACCCACCCAACTGAGCCACACTGGCTGGGCCTCAGATCCATCCACTTCTTTGTCCACCTCCATCTTTTGCATGTTTCACTGCAACAGCCTCCAACTCTCCTCCACCTCCTTCTCATTTTTTTCTGCACACTACACCTAAACTGATCTTTCTGAAATGCAAATCTAAATATTTTACCCTCCCAGTTCAATCCCTTTCTTTCCTTTTTCCTCAGGATAAATTCTGAATGCCTTAATATGGCACCTAAGGCTCTCCACGAGGGGCCCCCATTTCATCTTTCCAAACTCAAAGCCATTTCTTCCTTTCTATCCTTCACCCCAGCATTGTAGAACTATTTTTAATTTCCAAACTTGCTCCCTTTCTTCTTGGCTGACTCATCTACCTAGAAAGTCTGCCTCCTCTCCCTGCTTCACTGAATAGCTCCTGTTTGTTCTTCAGTGTGATGGCGCCTCCTCCGGGAAGCCATCCTCACCCCGAGGCTGGGTTAGGTGCTCCCACAATGCCACCTCCTTATCCCAGTCACAGCACTCATCACCGGGTTGGTATTGTCTGTTTAACTGTCTCTCCCCCCACCCCAGACTGTGAGCTACTTGAGAGGGGACTCTGGTTTATTTCCTGCACCTAGCGCCATAATTGAGTGAAGACGATCATTTAAAATCCAGAAGTGGATTTTGACTTGAAGACGAGGGTAGATGGAATAGAGTTGGAGGACAGAGTGGAAGGGGACGTTTCCAAGTAAGGGGAGAGACGGTGGCAGCAGAATCTGATTGGCTGGTGAAGTATTGATTAGGTTTGGGTGGGGTGGCAGGACCAGGTCAGGGGGAAGAAACCACTGAGGCAGATGGTGTAACCCAGGCAAGAGATGATGGTGGCCTGGACTAGGGTGGTGGCAGTGGGGAGGGGAGAACCAGACAGACTTGAACGGGTTAGGAAGTAAAATCAACAAAATTGCCTGGAGTGGGGAGGTGAAGAAAAGGAAGGAGTGTAAGATGAGTTGAATTCTAATTTGGGCAACAGATTAGAAGAGGGTCCCAGTGGTACCCTCTCCTAGTGGGGGGAATCCAGCAGAAAGAACATTATTGCAGATGGTGGAGAGGGAGATGAGGAACTCGGAGACATGCTGAATTTGAGGGGACTATGAGACACCCAAAGGCACCTGGATGTTCAGGGCTGCAGAGGGGGAACAGAAGTTGAGAATGGACAGAGAGAGGTAGGAGAAATGCCAGAAGGGTAGATAGGGGGTCATAGATGCACAGATAGTGGGATGCAGAAAAGAAGTGACTAGAGCCATGGCCGGTGTGGCTCAGGTGGTCGGCATCGTCCTGCAAACCAAAAGGTCACCAGTTTGATTCCCAGTCAGGGCACATGCCTGGGTTGCAGGTTCTGTCCCCAGATGGGGCATGTACAGAAGGCAGCCAATCAATGTTTCTTTCCCACATCAATGTTTCTCTCCCTCTTTATCTCTCTCCCCTTCCTATTCTCTAAAATGATATATATAATTATATATATATATATATATTTTTTTTTAAGAAAAAGAAATGACTATAGACAAAGAGGAAATACTGCTGACCCTCCTTCTCCTTATAGGCACCAGCACTTCCACAGACACAAATGCACTGGAGAGGTCTCTCTTCACAGCAGTTTTATTTGATTCAAAAGTTAAACTCAGATGTTGGCCCACCCCACTGATCATGGGGTCATGGCAGCAGAGCTGACTTGGGGATCAGAAAAGAGGAACATATGGGTCATATCCATACTTCAGGGCAGGGAGAGGCCCAGCTACTACTGGCCAGGTAGGGCTTGGCTACAGGTCGGGGAAGGGATGACTGGTACCGTCCCCTAGACACATGCAGGAGGAAAGGGGACTGATTCAGGACCAGTATCAGGGCACAGACTTAGAGTAGGCCTAGGGCAGGGCCAGGGAGCTCCGGAACAACAGGCTCAATAGCTGTGAATGGAGGACTTGTCCATCTCACTGCGCTGCTCCTTCTGGGACTCCGTCACCACCTGCCAGGGCGAGGCAAGCCATGGGCATGAGCCATTCAGCACCACCCCCCTTCGAACCCCTTCGGGTTGCAATGTCTCACCTCTAGCATGACCAGCTGAGGCTCCGATCTATCCATCCACCTTCTCTATTTCCTTGTCTCCCTCCCACCCCAAGAACCACTAACCCACAACACCCTAACATCAGCCACAGCCAAGCTGGGGCTCAGAAATAACGCTGGAAACTAAAGGGCCCTGGTTTTAAGTGTCCCATCTCACCTCCCCATCCCGCGTCTCAATGGTCTTGATCAAAACCATCTTCCGGCTGTGGCTGTCCTGGGGAGGCTCCACCTCAGGCACTGGAAAAAGCAGGTGAGGGGTGCAAGAGAGGAGGTTGGCCTTTATCTCCTTTTAAGCCCTCATACCATCCGGGAGGGAAGGGGTAGGTAGGGGCAGGGCTTAGAGAGAGGGGAGAGAGCAGATCAGGACTCTATAGTTCGCAGAGAGAACCAATCCCTGAACAGAGCCATAGCAAGAGTCGGTCAGGGTAGAAGAGGACAAGGGGACAGACAAGTTAGAGGCCAGATGTGGGACTCACCAGTCGTCTTTATACTTAAAGATGCAAAGGAATGGACAGGCACGGAGATCCTGGGGGCGAAACAAGTGGTTAGCTACTCTGCCCAGGCTGCGCCCCTTCCCTGAGCAGCCCTGCCCACACTCTCCATCAGCCCTGCCCCACCGGTTCTCCTCGCCCTCCAGCAGCTTCCTGTAGGTGGCGATCTCGATGTCCAGGGCCATCTTGACGTTGAGGAGCTCCTGGTACTCGCGCAAGTGCCGCGCCATCTCCTCCTTAAGCTGCCGCAGCTCTTCCTCGAGGCGCGCAGTGCCCGCCTGGTACCCGCCGGCCTCCAGGGCAAACTGCTCCTCCAGTTCCCGCAGCTGTCTGAGCAGCGCCTCATTCTGGGGTTGGGGGGCAGGAAGCATGGTTCAGAGAGGGAACAGCCCTCACTGTTCACTCCTAGCTGGCAGCGCAGCCTGATACTCACTGTGCCTCGCAGTCCGTCTACCTCGCAGGTCAGGCTCTGGATCTGGCGTCGGGACTCGTTCATCTCCTGCTTGGCCTGGCGCAGGGCCTCGTGGTTCCGGTTGGCGGCATCGGACAGATCCGCGTACTGCGGGAGGGAGGGCAACCCAGAGATGCGCCCTCGCCCAAGCGCCCTGCCCTCTCAGACCATCCCAGACCCTTTCGGGCTGTCACACCTTAGACTTGTACCACTCCTCTGCCTCCTGCAGGTTCTTGGCTGCGATGCTCTCGTACTGCGCGCGGATATCCCTCAGCGCTGCTGTCAGCTCGGGCTTCACAGTCGCTTCCACTTCGATCTGCTGCACCTGCTGGTTGTCCACGGTGACCTGCAGGTCTCGCAACTCCTGCCCGCAGGACAACAAGAAGTCGAATTCACCACGCAGATCCCAGGCGGGTCGTGCAGTTTGCGCACAGAAAAAAGCAGAAACACTTGAGTAAACAAAAGGGGGCGCCAGGGAGTGCAGAGCGCAACAGGATTGCGTGGCCTGCGCCTGGCCCGCACTGAGCCTGCGGTCAGGTTACAGGGTGCAGCTCTACTGCTCGCCACCAGGTGGCGCAGGGGCGGGAGGCAAACCACCTGTAGACCGAAGTTGAGCCGCTGCAGCTCCCCAGAGAATCTCACTTCGCTTCCCCAGGGCTATTCCTCCACGCCACCTGCCAATCTCCTTCAGAGCTTGTCTCCCAGCTCCAAAGAGACCACCCCCCGACTTTCCAAGCTTCCCTTGAAACCCGGGTCCACCCACCTCCTCATGCAGCTTCTTGAGGAACTCAATCTCATCCATCAGAGATTCAATCTTGCGTTCTAGCTCCAGGCGGGCCAGGGTAGCATCATCCACGTCCTTCACGGAGTGACAGTGGTGGTTCAAGAGCAGGGAGGGGCTGATCAGCACGAGGAAGAGCCAGGCCCTCCCTGCCAGCCTCCGAAGGCTTCTGGTGGCCTCCCCACACCCACAGATGCCACCCTGGACACGCAGGCCAGGGTAGGGCTAGGGAGACGGAAATCCACGCGGAGCCGAGCTCACCTTGCGAAAGAGCACTAGGTTGTGCTCAGCGTCCTCCCGCTTGCGTGTTTCGTCTTCCAGCCTGAAGGGAAGAGTGGGCAGAGGCTGAGCTGCGGGGTCACGGCCCTTCCCACTCCCCAGGGTCTGGGGTACTGTCCAGGACTCGCAGGAGGGGTCTTCAGGCTGCCTGATGCACGTGCCCCATTTTGCTATCTAATGGGCTGGGAGCTGAGCTGGGGCCCCTTTAGACACGAAGAAACAGAATCACTTCGCCTTCCCAGAGACTCAGGTAGAGGGAGGTCAAGGACGCTGTCCGCACACGCCCTCCCGGGTTGACCGAGGAAGCAACTCCCTCGGATGGCTGGTGGAGAGGGAAGGGGAGCGAGAAGCAGCCACCTCGACGGCCGCCGCCCAACCCTGCCGCCTGACCTCTGCTTGAGCGCCGCCAGGTCCTCCGCCAGCCCGTCGCGCTCCACCTGCACCCGGTCGCGCTCGCGGCCCAGCAGCTCCAGCTCCCTGCGCAGCTCGCGCAGCTCCTGCTGGCACAGCTGGTCGGCGCGCGCCGGCTCCTGGCCACGGGCCTGGCTCAGCTCCCCGCGCAAGGCGGCATTCTGCTGCTCCAGGAAGCGCACCTTCTCAATGAAGTTGGCGAAGCGGTCGTTGAGCTCCTGCAGCTCCTGCTTCTCGTTGCTACGCGTGGCCAGAAACTCCTGGTTGAGGGCCTCGGCCACGGAGAAGTCGAGGCGCTCAGAGGGCAGGCGCAGCAGGGCGCCCGCGCCGGCCCGGGGGCCGCGGAAGCTACCCAGACGCACCGAGGAGCTGGAGGATGCCGAGCCCAGCAGGCGGCTGCCCGAGAAACGAGAGCTGGACGAGTAGGAGAAGGCCCCGGGGGAGAGTGAAGGCGGTGGCCCGAAGGTGCGGCGGTAGGAGGTAGAACTGACGGTGGCCCGGAGGCCCGACGGGTGGCTCATGGCGGCCGAGGATGGGCAGTCACCGCTGGCAGAGTTAGCCCGGGATCCACAGACCGCTGCAAGGCGGCTTTATAATCCAACGGGCTCAGCAGGGGCTAGGCAGCTCCTCCCACTGGCCTGACTGGGCGGCTAAGTGGGGAGGGGGACGCCCCACCCTGCTGAGCAACGGGAGCGCCGCACCCTCCCTCCCTGGTTGTTGGCGCCGGGCCTACTTGGTTCCCCCTATTGCTGGTGGGGAAGCAGGCAGGGATGGCGACTACAGACCACAGACAGGCGGGTCGGAGGTCAGCGCCTTTCAGTAGCATCCAGAGCTAGAGCCTGGAGTGGGAGGGCCTGATTTGAGCTAGGGTCCCTGCCTAAAAGAGCTGGTAAAACTGGGGGATAGGGGGACTGGAGGTTAAAGGACAGGCTTCTGGCACGGGAATGGGGAGGAAGTGGCTCAGGTAGATGGAGAGCTGGCGGGTTTGGGCCCCAGAGCCTGTGCGGCCACTCTTCCCCTTGAGGCTACACTCTGCTTTTACCTGCTGTCATTTACCGCCTTTGTCACCACATCCAGGGAGGTATGGGGGACAGGAGGGCAGAAGAGGCTGAAGGGGCTGGGGAGGGGCCGCCTCTCTGTAATCCCCAGGGCCCTGTGGAGGGTTGCTGCCTGGCGCCAGCTCTGCGGCTAATGGACTGGCCACTTCTCCTCCCCCGCCCATGGACGCTTGGCCAGGAGAGTGCCTGCTGATGTCTCAGCTTTAAAGACATAGATCCCAAACCTGGACCTACCCCAGATCCCAAGAGGGTGGGCACATAAGATGGAGCTTAGGGTGACAGGGCCCAGCTTGGGGTCCCACCAGGCAGGGTCCGTGCCTTGTCAGAAGCTGAGCTGAGTGAGCCAGTGGATGCTGTCTGGCTTTACCGGATTCTCCCTTCCCCCATTCAACTGCTGCTCAGTCACGGCCTTACGGGAACCAGGATTATTCCTGAGGTAGGAAGGGGAGGGGGCTGAAGGGTGGTAGCTGCTGCCAAGGCTGAGAGATGGATGGGCTGGCAGGAACTGATTTCCAGTACTAGGGAGTTGCAGGTGCCCAAGAAAAGATGAAGCTGGATGGGGAAGAGATGGGGAAAGAGAGGGCATCCATCCCCAGCAGTTCAGGGGCTGAAAGAGGAGAAGGAAGGCCACAGAACAGACCCACAAGCTGCTGCACACATATATGTGTGCAGATGCATGTATGTGACTGCACTGTGTACCTACGTGCATACAGCACACACCCCTGCACTGTGTACCTACCTGCATACAGCACACACCCCGTCCCACCCTCCCCACCCTAGAGTTAGCCCTGGGTGTCTGGCCTTTGCCTGTCAAATGGCTTCCCAAATGCAGACCCAGGCTGCCCAGGAGTGGACAGAGGCAACCTGGACGGTCTGCAGGAGGCAGGGTGCTGAGACCTGTGGCATTTGCCATGAGCCATGGGGCGGCTGCTGCCGGGGACTCCAGGGCTCTCCAGTAGGGACAGGTCTGCCTTGGATTGACACTGAGGGCAACAGCTGGGCAGCTGGGGAAGCAGGTTTGGGACTCTGGGTTGGATCGCTGGTTGAGGCAGTGAGGAGGGTGGCTCCCTGGCTGCTTGCTCCCTCAGCATTGCAGGGCAGAGGGGCCTCCTCCTCTTTGTGTGTCCTCTGAGATGGGCCAACGCCCTGCTGCGGCTCACTTCCCTACCGCCTCTTTTCTCCAGGCCCCTCCTTCCTTCCGGGCCATTAGTCTCTCTCTGCACAGCTGCCAGGTCCTTCTCCTTGATGGGTCTGGTCTGGTTGCCAGGGGGATGGGAAGAGGGAGGATGGGAGAGATGGGAAGGAAAAACCAGGGCTTGTCCCCTCTAACTCCTGGGAGTGGGGAGGGGTAGGATCCTGCCTGGGCTGGAGGTAGGGCGCTTGGCAGGTGTAAGGGCGGGGGGTGGGGGGGGGCGGCTAGGGAAACCTTGGTGCTTTCTGCCACAGCCTAGGGCTGAGCCATGGCTGCCATTGGTATGGAGCTCCATCTACTTCAGCCTAGGTCTTGCCCTGCCTGCTGTCCTCAGGGAGCAAATGAGGGTCTGAGCTGGAACTGCATGCAGAGGGGCAGGCATGGCTTGGCAGGATCAAGTCAGGCCCTGTCTTTATAAGGAGCTGCAGGCAGACCTGGGTCTCTGAACGCAGAGGCCCCTCAGGCCGTCCAGGGAGTTCCAGGTGGGGTTCCCATCCCCTCCTCTGCTTGAGCGCCCAGCTCACAAGCCAGGTGCCTTAGAGTAGAGGGGACCAGAGCCTCCTCAGCAGGGCTCTGAGCGCTGGGGTAAGGCCAGGGCCTGGGGTGGGTGTGGGGGAGCCAGTTACGCTGGCAAGACAGAGGAGACTTGCCCCCTTACTCAGAAGAGCCAGGCCCAGGAGGCCCTGGGGCTGGAAGAAACATCGCAGTGGTCACAGTAAAGAGTCAGGGCTCCGGCGTCCAGCTGCCAGGCTTCCCATCTGACTCAATACTCTCTGTGGTGTGAATTTGGGTTTACTACTGTGTTCTTCCGTGTTTTTTGGTTAAATGAGGATAATTGTAGTTTCTACTTCGTAGTGTTGTTGGGAGAATTAAATGAACCAATACGTGTAAAATACTTAGAATATACACAGCAGCTGAAAATGTAAGTTGTTATTATTACTATTATTATTGACCTGCAGAGTGACATTGTCAGCCCCCTAGTGCAGTGAGGGGCTGGTCTTCTTTTACATTGTCCCCACTAGTGGCTGTGAGCAGTTCCGGACCCAGGGCTGAAGGGGCCCTGCATTTACTGCCTCAGGGAGAGAGGGGATGGTGGCCTTATCTTCCTCCATCCTGGACAAATAGTATACTGATTAAGACATGGATGCTAATTTCTATTAAGACTGCCTGGGTTCGATCAAGACTCCTCAATTTGGTTAGCTGTGTGCTTTGGGTTTAGGTGAGTGATTTAACCTCAGTTCATCCCATTGCATTTATCCACAAGTGGGAATAATAATAATAATAGTAGTAGTAGTACCTCCCTCAGCCCTGGCTGGTGTGGCTCAGTGTATTGAGCATCAGCCTGCGAACCAAAGAATCTCCAGTTCGATTCCCAGTCAGGGCACATGCCTGGGTTTCGGGTCAGGTCCCCAGTAGGGGGCACATGACAGGCAACCATACATTAATGTTTCTCTTCCTCTCTTTCTCCCTCCCTTTCCCTCTGCTAATAAATAAATAAAATCTTAAAATAGTACCTTCCTCATAGTGTTGGAGGCTGAAATGAGCTGCAATGTGTGAAGCACTTAGTGCCTGGCACACGGGACATGCTATACAAGCATTAGCCAGTGTTACTGTTACCCTTCTTCCTCCAGACACGCTGGGCTGCTCTGGTGAAGGCTTGGAGAGAAAGGACAATTGGATACATTCAGAAGTTTGTAAGGAAGGTGAGAAACACAGTTTAGGTCACTAGCAAGAGTGCTACGAATGATCATGGGCTCAAAGCTGGGTGAGGAGGGGCGTGGGGGAAATCGGCTAAGCAAAGGGGTCCAGGGCGGGACTCCTAGTCAAGGCCAAGGGACGGTCACAGCACGAGGAAATGGAAAGAGTCACTGAGAGGGTGTTTTCAGAGAGCAGGTATGTGGGTTTGTGATTCTGGAGCTGGGGTACTAGTGGACGAGAAGATTCTCAGGGCACTTTAAGGGAGAAGGCAGCTAAGACTAAGGTGAGCTGGAGGAAGAGGTCGGAGGAGAAAAGATCGGGGTGCTGGCCCAGACACTGACTGGCCCTGTGGCCCTGGGCCCATTCCTTGTCCTCTCCAAGGGCCAGTTCTTTTCATCTGTAGACCTGGGGGGGGTGACACCTTCTTCCCAGGCTGTGATGAGACCTGAGATATTGCACGTGGAACAGTCAGCGCGCTGCGAACCTCCCACTAGGTGCTCCGCACTGCTCATTGTTTTCCCCTCCACGTGACAAAGAGGAAACGCACAGAGGAGCAAGGACAGAACCTTAATTGCTGGTAACTAAGGGTCAACTGGGGTCTCGCTGCCCCTTGAGGTGTAAAATTGGCTCAACCTTCGTTCCGTATCTTGGGGAAAGTTCAGTGTGCGCCCCAAGATCTCTTTGCCTTTCTAGTGCTTCCTCTTTACGTCCTCAGCTCCCCGTCCCCTATGCTTCTGAATTGGCTGATTTTAGAGCTCACTCTCCACAGGGGCCCAGCTGTGGAACTCGGCACCCTCCCTTGGTTCCCGTGATGCCCTCCCCCATCTCGGGGAGGCCTGAGGCTCAGAGGGACGAACTTGCCTGTGTGAGGTTGCACAGTGAGCTAATGGCAGCTCCCTCTCAAGAAGTCTCGTCCTGGGGGGTCAGGCCTGGCTGGCGTTCTGTAGTCTGGGCCTGTGGGAGCCAAGGTAAGCTTCAGCCAGCAAGAGCTCAGCTCCATTCAAGATGGGCTCTCCCGGGCTGATCCAGCGTCAGGGCCACCACTGGCAGAGTGGCTCCATCAGACTAGAATTCTTTCCCCATAATCTGCATTTTGGGGTTCCACTGCTCCGAGTTAGGGAACACTCTGGGTACCTTTTCTATCTCATCCCTTCTCTCAC
Organism: Anoura caudifer; assembly: GCA_004027475.1. Classification (NCBI taxonomy): domain Eukaryota; kingdom Metazoa; phylum Chordata; class Mammalia; order Chiroptera; family Phyllostomidae; genus Anoura; species Anoura caudifer. Next base: position 12,783 of record PVKU01006993.1, on the reverse strand, counting down.
TGTCCTCGTGTGGTATGTAATGGCTGACATCTCCTACGTGCCAAGCATCTTACGTGTATTACCACTTTGAATCGTCATAATAACCCTTTACGTAGGTACTATTACTGTTTCCATTTTACAGTTGAAGAAACCGAGGCACTTAGAAGTTAAGCAACTTGACCCAGGTTGCCCACCTAGTAAACTAGTGATCTGTTTATATGTCTGACTCCTCCCTCCCTGACAACACGGTCTTTGAGGGCAATACGGTCTTTGAAGGCAGCTATCAGGCTTTATTCGCCTTCGTGTCCACGGAGTCTAGCACAGGACCTTGTTCTAATAAGTGTTGGTTAAATTCAGGGGCAGCCCTGAGGCACCTGAAGAAATCTTTCCCCTGCTAGTCTGGAAAATAAAGAGATGTGTTGCTGCCATCTCCTGGCCAGAAGTGAGAATGACATGTCTGCAGTCTGCCTCCAGGCTTGTGTTTAAGACTCAAAAGGCTAAGAGAACGCTGGAATTTGAAGGACGCTTCAAAATTCTTACGACCTCCTTTTTACAGATGAGGAGAATTAACCACGGGCGTGTAAAAATAGAATAGCAGAACTAATATTAAGATTCCACAGCCCTGATTTTATTCCCCTGGGCTCTAGGACCTTCTTCTGCGCATCCACCCCCACCTCTCCACCCCGCCCCCCTCCACC
>PVKU01006993.1:0-12006 GCA_004027475.1 Anoura caudifer | reverse complement strand
GAATGCTAAGGGAGACTGCCTTCTCTCCGGTGGGCTGGGGGCCTGCTGAAAGCAGGTTCCCGCCCTTCACGAAGATATTCTCAATTCCCAGAATCCGCATTTTAACTTCCCTGGTGATTTTTAATGCCCATGAATATTTGAGCCTACCTGGATTAAGACGTTTTTCTTTAAATTATCCATCTTTCCCCACATTTCACTTTGCTTTTCAAACCAGAGAATAACTATTCTCTGGTTTGAAAGGATTCTGCTATGAACACTGATACACCCTTGTCCCAGATTTACCAGTTTTATCTTACCTCAATTTGTTTGAAAGGAAGCTTCACACATCATGATATTTCGCGCCTTCAGCACGGAGCCCTTAAGAAAAAGGATGGAACGGTGGTCAGCAGTTAGACGGATGTGAGCCAGACAACGACAATGGGCTGGGCACAGAAGGTCATCGGGGCAGAAAGCCCTGCTGCCTAGCAGGGAGCAAAGGCGGGAAAACAAGGACTTTGCCCCCAAGGTAGCCTTTCCTCCCCAGCACGTCCATAGTCAGGCTGTTCGGACCCTCCCCTGACCTTCCCTCCCGTGGCACGTGGCTGGTCCTGGGGAAGACCCCTCCTAGGAAGAACAAGGGGCTGGAGAGTGGCCCCAGGCAACCCCCATTCGGGCCCTTGCACCACCACTCCCTTAAGCATTAACCCCCAGGGGTAACGTCTAGGCCTCTGTTGTGTTTCTGCTCCAGGCCCAGAATAGCAGCAAAACCAGACGAGGGACACCAAGGCTGACCTCAGGACCATCTACACTGACACATGACCCCCTGCCCTGGTGCCTACCAATCATTAAGGACCACAACCCTGGAAGGACACACCTGGAAAGCCGAAGAATATTCTTTTGGGGTCCTCCCCTAAGACCTCCAGATAATAACCTTAGGCTGGAGGGCCTGGCTCAACTCTCTTTGGAGACCAGCGCCTTTCCCTCCCCCCCAGGAGCTGTTTCCTTGACTCTCTTTCTCCTAAGTTTCAAGGGCCCTTCTTTTGCTGCAACTTGTTTCCTCAGCCCATTTCTTCTACAGCTCACTTCTGCTACCTCTGTGACTTTCTATGGTTCTATGGTTTCTTGGCTCTGAACTCGAGTACTGAGGTTGCTGAACCAAGGTCTGGTCTGACCCCACCGGTCCAGCACCGGGTACTGTTCTCACCACTAACTACTGTGTTCTTATGTAACCATGGTCCTGTTAACCCACTCATTAGCCCAATACACCCTCCACATTCAAATTCCCCCAATTGTCCCCTGCTGTCCTTCACAGCTATTCTCCCACAAATCAGATTCAAAGATCAAGAATTGTATTTGGTTGTTACCTGGGCAGAGGGAAGAGCCAGCGCATAGGGTAGGCCTGGGGTGAGCTTGTCTTGTTTGAGGAATTGAAGAAAGGTCCCATGAGGTGGAGTGAGGTGGGAGAGGAGGAGAGAGGGAAGGCAGGTTAGAGGAGGGGGAGGGGTCAGAGCAGGAGGGACTTCCTAAATCGAAGTGAAGAGCTTATAGCTTATTTGGAGGTTTTAGGCAGAGATTTGTGACTTGAAAAGGTCAATGTGAGGACACTTTCCGATTTGAGACATTCTGTAAGACAAAGACTCCTAAACTGTTTGAGAAGTCTGCCATTTTCTTTAAAACACAGTGGGTCTATTTGTTTCCGAAGGATGTCGTAGGGAATCACCACAAACAGAAGTTCAGTCTCTCTCTGTTCTGGAGGCTGGATGTCTGAATCAGGGTGCTGGCAGGCCTTCGCCTCCAGTGGCTCCAGGGGAGGGTCCTTCCTTGCCTCTTCCAGCTTCGGTAACTCTAGGCATTCCTTGGCTTGTGGCTACATCTGTAATCTCTCTCTGCTTCTGCCCTCCTCCTCTGTGTCTATGAATTCTCCTTCTTATAAAGTCACTTGTCTTTGGATTTGGGGACCCAGGTGATCCAGGATGATCTCAAGGTCCTTAAGCACATCTTGCAAAGACCCCTTGTTCCAAATAAAACCATATCAAAAGGTTCTGGGAGGTGGCATATCTTTTTAGGGGGGCCACTATTCAACCCACTACAGTTGGGGGATTGTTCTAGATGAGAAAGAGACTAAGAGACTTCCGGTCAAGATGGAGGTGTAGGTGGACACACTATGCCTCCTCACACAACCAAAATTAAGGAAAACAAAGATTTAGAAACAAGAAAACAACCAGAACTGATAGCAAATTGAACTGTACAGAAGTCCAACAACCATTCATCCAGACTGGTAAGGGGAGGAGTCATGGCAGGAAAAAGTGGAGGTTGGCTGACCTGGGTACACAGGCAGCAGCACCTAGCAGACCCTAGGCACATAGGTGGCAGCTGGAAGACCCCGGGCACAGGGTGGCAATGGTGCAGACCCAGTTAAGCCATGCAAGAAGGCTGGCTGACCAGGTGGTCCCACATTCATGCACAGATAATCTAGGCCCAGGAGAAGCGGCAGAAGGGACTGGAATCTGAGAGAGAGCGGAGCAAGCGCCATTGTTCCCTCTTGGATTCTGCCCCCACATACAGCATCACTACCCAGCAACTGGGCTGCCCTGCCCTGGGGAACACCTAAGGCTCCACCCATCACTATGTAACAGCTGCCACCAGACCAAAAAACAAACAAACAAACAAAAAAAAAACAAGAATGGCTCAAATGGGAGAACAAATCAAAGCCCCAGAGCCAATTCATCTAAGTGTCCAAGAGATAGCCAACCTATAAGATGCACAGTTCAAAGCACTGGTGATCAGGATGCTCACAGAATTGGTTGATTTTGCTCACAAATTAGATGAACAAATGAAGGCTACACTAAGTGAAATGAAGGACAGGGAACCAACAGAGATGGGAGGAAAACTGGGACTCAGATCAATGGAGTGGACCAGAAGGAAGAAAGAAACAACCAAACAGAAAAGAAGGAAGAAACAAGAATTCAAAAAAATGAGGAGAGACTTAGGAACATCCAGGACATCTTTAAACATCCCAACATCTGAATTATAGGGGTACCAGAAGGGGAAGAAGAAGAGCAACAAGTGGAGAACTTATTTGAACAAATAATAAAGGAGAACTTCCCCAATCTGGCAAAGGAAATAGACTTCCAGGAAGTCCAGGAAGCTCAGAGAGTCCCAAAGAAGTTAGATCCAAGGAGGAACACACCAAGGCACATCATAATTACATTATCCAAGATTACAATGAAGGAGAGAATTCTAGAAGCAGCAAGGGATAAGGGCATAGCCACCTACAAAGGAGTTCCCATCAGATTGTCAGCTGATTTCTCAAAAGAGACCTTACAGGCAAGAAGGGGCTGGAAAGAAGTATTCCACGTCATGAAAGTCAAGGACCTACATCCAAGATTGCTCTATCCAGCAAAGCTGTCATTTAGAATGGAAGGGAAGATAAAGTGCTTCTCAGATAAGGTCAAGTTAAAAAAGTTTATCATCACCAAGCCCTTATTATATGAAACATTAAAGGGACTTACCTAAGAAAAAGAAGATAAAAAATAGGACAGTAAAAAGACAGCAAACTCACAGATATTAACAACCACACCTAAAACAAAAGCAAACTAATCAAACACCTAGAATAGGAACAGAAACACAGAAATGGACATCACATGGAGGGTTTGCAACAGGGGAGCAGGAGGAGGAGAGAGGGGGAAAAGGTACAGAGAATAAGCAGCATAGATGGTGGGTAGAAAATAGACAGGGGGAGGGCAAGAATAGTGTGGGAAATGTAGAAGCTAAAGAACTCATGACACATGGACATGAACTAAAGGGGGAGAATGTAGGTGGGAGTGGGTGTGCATGGTGGAGGGGAATGAAGGGGGGAAATGGAACAACTGTAATAGCATAATCAATAAAATATATTTAACAAAAGAAAGAAAGAAAGAGACTAAGAGATATAACAAGTGAATGCAATGTTTGAACCTAGATTGGATTCTGGATTGAAGAAAAATAAAAGACACTAAAGAAATGCCTATGGTATGCTATGATATGTGATAGGTGTGAAGATAGGAATGTGGTATATAAGGAAATGTTCCTGTTCTTAAGAGGTGTCTGCAGGGGTCAAGGGTCATGCTGTCTGTGACCCCCTTCTAGCGGGTCAGGTCCATTGTCTCCACTATCGTGTGGTACAAGGCAATGGCTCTGGCTGCTGGGTGAGCGAGACCAAGAAGGAGCAGGTGCACAGTCAGTGGCACCACTTATCAGAACAGAACCCTGGGTTCTTACCCTGGTCTCCACCTGATTCTGTGGGGCTCTGATCAGAGAGTGTAGATGGTGAGGGCTTCCCCTCAGCTCCTGCACAGGGTGTACAAGAAGCCTGGTCCCTGGCCTGGGCCAGTCACTGGGCCTTGCTTCCCTCATTGGTAAAATAAAGGCCTTTGATGAGATGATCTCTGACCTTCTTTCCAGGCGTGATCTCTGTTGAGCGGCGGTCCAGGTAATAAGAGAGGCATTTGTTAAAGATCATCTCAAAGCACTGCGCTCAGGAGCTGTAAGCTCTTCCTTCACAGGGCGGTGCCCGGAGACCCCTGGAGGTGGGAATGAGCGGTGGGCCAGGGGCAGGGCGGCGGGGAAGCGGTGAGACAGCCAGTCTTGGGATGTTGTGAGCTGGAGCGTCCATGTGACCTTGTCCCCAGCTGCAGGGTCCGTGTTCAGGAAGCAGACCAGTCAGGGAGCCCAAGGAGGACAGGAATTTCCTCCCCGGCTCCACTTCCTGGGACGGCCCAGAGGAGAGGTGGCCTTGCCAGCCCACAGGGCAGACCCCTGCCCTCCCTCCCCACAGCTGCCAAGAGCCCCTCAGCCTGGAACCCCAGAAAGTTAGAGCAAGTGGGAAACTCTGCGATCACCTGGGCACTGCTCCTTCATTTTCCTAGTGAAGCTGCTGAGATGGGAGGCACTTCTTTCCAATTCCGTGGACTCTTGGTCCCTGTCAACGGAGCCCTGGTCACTCTCCCTACCCGGGCCGGGGCTTGAGCACGTTGAGGTGAGCGAGGACAGGGACGGCTGCCCATCGGCCCAGCCGCCAGGAGCTCCTTCCTGCAGTCATGGAACTCTGCCATCCATCCCACCCCACCTCCTGCAGGGAGAGGCCCGGTGGCAGCTGAACAGGCAAGTTCAAAGAGGCTGATGCCCTGCAAACTGCCCTGCCTGCCCTCAGCCTGCAGGCCATGCAGGCCCTCGCCTCACACCTGGGCCGGCCAAGGCCTGCAGATCTCCCAGCTGCGAGGGCCCACTGTCAGCTTCCGTTAGCCCTTCCCTCACTCGCTAGGTGACTTCTCTCTGCAGCACGCTGCTGTGCTGGTGCCTGGCTGGAGGGAGGGGAGGTGATGGAGGTATTGGAGGTAGGGAAAGGGGGAGACGAGTGAGAGAGGTTGGGGGAGAGAAGTGGAAGCAGAGGGAGGAGAAGATGAGGGGCTGGGTAGAGAGGGGAAGTGGGAGGAAAAGTAGAGAAAACCAAATGGGCCAGTAAAGGAGAAAAGCCTCTCAGGCTTTCTCCTCTCAGGGACCCAAGTGCTTCCACACAGGGGCACAACTGGCCAAATGACCCTTACTCAGACCCTAGAGCCTCCTGAAGCTGGCCTGGTTCTTGTTCTAAGAGTCACCTGGCACCAGCCCCTTGTCTGCAAGGGCAGCTCAAAGCCCCTTAGGCTTTGGAAGATCTGAGACCATTCCCCTGGGGTCAGGCTTCCTGGGAGGAGGCGACTCTTTCCGAGGGGGGCCCTTGTCCTGCTGTGCTCCACAGACTGGACTATGGCTCCCTTGGTAGCTGCATGTGAAAGGGAAGAGGGGACATCTTTTAGCTGGCAGATGTTCGCCATGTGCTTTCGATTTATGGTTTAAGTTCGGCCAGAGCTCCTGGAAACACTTCGGCCAGAGGAAGGCCATGCACGGAGCAAAGGAAGGGTGCGTGGGATCTCTCTGGGTGCAATGTCTGCACTGGAAAAGGGTTATACAGGCTTAAAAGGGTCTTCGTGGTTTTATTAGTATTTTACTAAATGTTTCTATGACCTCTCTCCTAAAGCTTTTAGATTAGTTAGGGTGCTTTTTGGCAGGAAGCAATAGAAGACCCAACTCAAAATGTCCTAAACGGTAAGGGGATGTATAATCTCACATAACGGAAAACCCAGAGGCTGAGGACGTTCAGGGCTGGTCGATTCAGGGGCTCACCCTCCTATCAAGGACCCAGTTCTTTACATCTTTCTGCTGTGTCACGCTGAGTGTTAGCTTTGGTCCTCATGTTTGTCCCCTTCCCCCTCAGCCTCCAACCAGCAGACATTACCTCACCTCTCATTTCCATAATTGCATCATATGCTGGTTCTTTAACCAATCCCTGGCAGGGAATTACCTTGATCAGCTTAGACTGCAATTCATCCTAGGGGTGCGGGGGCCCAGCCTCCCCTGATGCACAAAGTTACAACACACGAACACAACCGGGTTGTGCTGGCAGATAAAACAACCAGTGAATGGTTCGATTCCCGGTCAGGGCACATGCCTGGGTTGCAGGCCAGGTCCCCAGTAGGGGGTGCGTGAGGGGCAACCACACACTGATGTTCCTCTCCCTCTCTTTCTCCCTCCCTTCCCCTCTGTCTAAAAATAAATAAAGTCTTAAAAAAAAAAAACAAACAAACAGCGGAGATGGCTTTGGGGCAGATATGCAATAGAGGCTGCCACGTGTGACAACCTCTCCTGACAGGGGGCGTGTACTGCCTTGAATTAGGGTTGTGCCCATATGATCTGTCTCTGTAGCCTGCGGGGGACAAAGAAACTGAACGTATACCCTGTAGTACCTGGCACAGTGACTCACACGAAATAACGAATGAATGAAACTTAAAAACTGAAATGTTTGTCATAATAGTATAATTGGACATGATTACTTTTGCCAAGGGCATTTCAGTGTTAGTGTACTGTCAGACTAGACACCTATGAGCCAAACGAAATTCGATAAAAACAGAGTGTGGGGAGTGAGGGGTGACAGCAGTGAGACTGATCGGATATCTACCCCAATGAATTAAATTAATTTGTGAATGTGGACAAAACTCTTGTGTAATTAGGAAAGCTTGATATTTTGTTCTCATGTTTTATTTTATTTTTAAAAAGATTTTGTTTATTTATTCTTAGACAGAGGGGAGGGGAGGGGAGGGAGAAAGAGAGGGAAAGAAACATCGACGTGTGGTTGCCTCTCATGCGCCCCCCCCCCCAGCTAGAGACCTGGCCTGCAATCCAGGCATGTGCCCCAACTGGGAATAGAACTGGTGACCCTTTGGTTTGCAGGCTGGTACTTAATCCACTGAGCCACACACCAGCTGGGGCTATTATCATGTTTTAAAAAGAGAAAAATAAGTCTTCTAGTGGTAAGGCATGTGTTTTAAGAACACTTTCTATTTTAGGACTAAAGAAGACACGTCTCTCGTGCTGTCAGTTTCGTGCTGCTGAGTGTTTCTCTCCTGCTGCGGACTCCGAGGAGCACTAGAGGAGGAAAGAGCTGTTTTCCCAGAACCTGCTCTCAGGACGGACAGACTGAGAAACAGAGGCTCTTGGAATGAATGGGGCAGGGACAGGTTAATGAGATGTCAGCACTGGGGCACCTTTCCCACGGGGCTAAAGGTGGCGGCCTTCCCTCCCTGACACACTGGGTCTGTTTTCCTCACCTTATGCTGCCCTGGGTCTCCCAGACAGCGCCCCCCACCATTGGACTTCAGGAGCCATCTGCCAGGTCATCTCTGCCAGCTTTCCCTTGTGGCCTGGGCTGACAGGAGGTGACCATTATGGCCACTGCGCTTAGGGTAGCGATGCACCTGGCACAAGCAGTCCTGTCTGTTCCAAGGCTGTGGTCTGGTCAGTGGGTGGCCGGGAAGGGGCTGACAACTGCCCTACACGGACACCGGCATCTCCATGGCCTGAGAATTGATGCACAGAGTTCAGAGTGGCGAGGCCTGGACCGAAAGCCCCCTCACTAGGAAGTCTACAGTCTGGCCGGTGGGGACTGCCTGGCTCTGAGCCTCTGGACTAGTGTGCTGCCTCCTGGCCTTGGAATGGGGCCCCTGGCAGGCAGCCGAACCGTCAATAGCAGAACAAGACCTCCCTTCTGCGGCTGGGGCGCCGGATGGAGCCCCACACAAGGCTGGCCTCGTGAGCCTCGAGTCTGACTCGCCCCAGGGAGTGGCCCGGAAAGGCCGCCAAGCGCTGTGACCACTTTCCTTGGTCCTGCTTGGAGGCTGCCGGGCAGAGTTCTGGGGTCAATTTCAGTCTTCCACTTGCTCTGAGGCCTGAGGGCAAATGCTCACTCTCTGAACCCTGACTCCAGCTGTGGGAATAGGTTTAACATCCCCACACAGGGCATTGTGAAGGGCATGGAACCCTTCCACCCTGACACGGTCTCTCCTTCCTTCCACAAGCCCCCTTGGGACTGCCACACACCTTCCGGAGTCTGAGGCCTGGAGACAGGCTCTCTCAAAGCTCAAATCCCCTGGCTCCCTCTGCCCTGACTGGGGAGTTTGACAAATCCCACTGGAGCAGCAGCATTTGCCAGCTGCTTCCCAAACACTGATGACAGGGAGACAGGCCAACACACTGCCCTGCACAGCCATTCTCTCCTCGCCCCAGCTCAAAGCAGCTATGCCTGGGCCCACTGGGCCCTCGGTGGCCAGCGGCCTCCATGGGATGGACGCAGATTGCCCCTCTGGTCAGGTCAGGTGAGGGCAGCCTGTGCCCCTGTCAGCACAGCCAGAATCTGGGGCCACAGCCAGCCTCGAGCCTGCACCTTCTTAGGCTTTCTCCCTTATCCCCATTGAGCCTTGGAGGCATCCCCAAAGGCTGGAGTTCTGAGTCCTGACTTTCCATTTGTGCTCAAGGGCAGATCAGATGATTGTCAGCCACAAAGCTGTGACCTAGACCTTGGGGTCTATTTGTTCTTGCTGCAGGCTAACTTCTATTCACTCTCTCACCGACGCAGGAGGGGAAAATCATCACTGTAAGGAGAAACCCCTCCCCCACCTCCCCCACCGCTGGCACTTTGCTCTTCCCCGGGGCTCTGTTCTACTGGAATATTTTCTCTCAACTAAATTCTTCACCTTCTTTTACCCTGACACCATGGCATCTGCTTTAAAGTTTCCAACATTTTCACACTCGGCACATGTAGAAAATAATTTACCTGTAAGGTAAATTTACTGGAGTAATTAGAGGCGCTGCTCCTGGCCAGGGGCAATTAGCCCAGGGAGCCCCCGAACCCCACTCTCAGGCACCATGCTTGGGAAATGCTGGCTCAGAGGATGGACCTCCCAGGTATCGCAGGATGTTACGCTCAGCCAAAGCTGGGTCTTCGCTCCAGGGCACCCACTGTGACACTTGGCAGACTTCCTAGGCTGGGAGGGTCTCTGGGTACCCCTTGGTGGCTAGGCTGGTGGCTGGTCTATCCAAGGTTCATTTTTTTCAGCTCAGACCCCCACCCCCCACCCCCCACCCCATGCTCAGGCTGTGAAGAGGAATCGGCCCACCTGAGATGCAGAAATAGCTGGTTTTGTACTCAAGGATGGGCGCAGGCGGGCTGTGACTGTCCCAAAAGGCCCAAGACCAGTGTTGCTCTCTCAGTGATGCTGTGGACCCTCCCTGAGCACAAACTCGAAGCCCCTCAGGCTGGAAGCAGTGCCCTCTGTGCCCTGAGATAGCATAGGCACATTTTTAGATACTCTCCTCTAGGAGTAAGGGGGTGGAGGTGAGCAAGGGGTAAGGGTGAAGACACCCGTGGGGAAAGAGAGATGGTAATTGAGCACCATCAGAGTGGGGTCAGCCAGGGAGCAGAGGTGAACACAGCCGTCTCGCCGCACCTGCCCTCGTCTTCTGCCACTCGTGTGGCATTTCCACTCAGGCCAGCACCCAAGCACCAAAACTGGTTCCTCCCTTCTGCATGAGGCCTGGCCCTTTGGTCACTTTGTCCTTTTCCATTGCTCAGCTCCACTTTATAGGCCACACCACTGGTGCCAGAGCACCAATCACCGAGCTCTCCAGTCATGCATATTAAGGCCCCTCCTGTCGCCCTCACACTAGAGCTGCCTCCCGCCCCTCCCCAGAACTATGCTGCTTCCAACAGGTGCTTGGAAGAGGATCCAGATTAGGGAGCTCTCCCCTCCCCAATCTCTCCTACATACACACCCTTCTTCAATTTTCCCTACTTCAAATATTGTTATTCCCCTACTTCAAATATTCCTACCATCCATTGGGTCAAGTACCAATACTACAACTTGTAACTTTGTGTCTTTGTGTCTTTGTGTCTTAACCCAACTTCACTTTCTCTTCTCCGAGCCGTAATTTCTTTACAAGTGCAACCTTGTTTGCTATTGTAGGTTTTGGCCAAGTAGGAATATATCAGCACAATTCCACAGCCCTTCCCATGCTGTTACCAGAAAGTGAAGCAGGCTGGAGCGGGTCTGCCTCAGGCAGGCCTGTAGCATGTGGGTTCTTGACTTCCAGTGGGACGGATTCCACAGCATGAGTCCAGGTGATTATGATAGTATGTTTATTAAAGCTGAGACAGTGGAACAAGGAAGGGCTTAGCATAGAAGCAACAGGAGAGCCTAGGCAGGGCTGCCTCAGCTCACTGGGAGTCAGAGAAAAGGGGCCTTAGGGACAGGTTCAGGGGGTGAGCCCTGGACAAGCCACTGGTGCCTGTTGCTCCCTGGTTGCAGGTCTCCAGGCATCCTTTGGAGTTTAGGAGCTGCATGGCGGTGGGGGAAGAAGAGGGGAAGGGAAAGGTACAAGCTCACTACCAGGCCCTTTTGTTTTGAGTGTTTTAAAGGCTGGGGATATAAGGGAGGTCTTAGGAAAGGATCTCAATAGGCAAGGATCACCAACTTTCCCAGGTGTGCCCTTTCAGGGTCGTGGTCCCTACAGAGTGGTCAGTGCCATCGCACAGGGTCACTAGTCCCTGCAGCTGGTGCTGGCACCTCCCACCTGGGAAGGCTGCTTTTCTGGGCCTGGGGCTGAAAAGCAACTGGGGCCTCAATGTTACCTCCAGGGAGGACTGCATGACCGGTGATGTGCCAGGGGAGGAAAGGCCATGCTGGGGGTGAGGCCCAGCACCAGTTTTGCCCATTGCCAGGCACCCAGGGCTTTCCACCCTGGTGACCCTCTGCACCTGGCTGTGAATTGCTCAGCCAGTTTATTCAGCTGTCTCAGCTTCTGCATTCTGCTCACCAAGAAATTGTCTCACTGTGACTATTATTTTACTAAATCCTGACAGTACTCAGGTCAGCCTAACTGGTTACTTGAATTTTGGCTCCACCCTTCACTACCTGTTTTACCCACCCCCTTGCTATTCCACATGTGGTCACAGTGGACCACAGGAACCCAGCTGGAAGCTTTACCTCAGACTACAGATTTGGACCTGCATTTTAACATGGCACATGCCCACTGTAGTCTGAGAAACACAGGCCCAGTCTACCTGAGCCTGTTGCTTCATGTGATTATCACCATTCACCGGTTCAGGTCTGAGTGAAACAGACAAACCGCTCGGCACCACATAAGGTGCTTGGAAGCCACTTGAAATGTTGATCCAATGACGATGTGGGTCATCTGCCAGCCTCCGCCCCTCAACTGGCCTTGAATGAGTGGGGTTAAGTAATGTGAAACAGAAGCCAGTTTCACATGAAAATATAAACATCACCTTTATTGGTAGATTTGGGACATGAAGGACTTCACAGGACAGAAATAAGACAGTATGAAGACACTGGAGTGTAACACTGCAGCAGACAGGTTAATACTCTTCACCCTCATCATCTCCCTCAGCACTATCTGCTCCGACCTCCTCATAATCCTTCTCCAGGGCAGCCATGTCCTCACGGGCCTCAGAAAACTCTCCTTCCTCCATGCCCTCACCCACATACCAGTGGACAAAGGCACGCTTGGCGTACATCAGGTCAAACTTGTGGTCCAGGCGAGCCCAGGCCTCAGCAATAGCTGTGGTGTTGCTCAGCATGCACACAGCTCGCTGTACCTTGG